>JAXQQM020081283.1:0-16779 GCA_034641835.2 Pinus albicaulis | reverse complement strand
GGAGAAATGCTTCTTATCCATTCTCATATAATAAATAGACCCCTTTGTCTAAATCTTTTGTTTATGCCTATAGATGCTATGTTTGTGACATGTTTAACGAAATTCCTGTCATGCTTGGGTGGGGTCATATGAGTTTTGGTTGATGTGATTAGTTCCATATGTTTTTTTTAATGTTATTTACCCTCTCCTGGAGTTACAGGAAGTTCTGGGCAATGAATTGGGCTCAAGGGTTGAAAATGTGGCACATATCCCACAGCTACATGCAGAAAATTCGATGTTTGGGCATGAGCCGCTACCTTGACAAGGCTAGCCCGCGGCTCTAGAGTCTAGAATCGCTACCTTGCCCTTACAAGCCCACACCTCAGCCAAAAAGTGGCTAAAAATCATTTCCCCCTCGGGACACAAGGCCCTAGAAGGTTGGGTTACCTCCTGGGGATGTTAATGTAACAGTGTAAGGTGTGTTTTTGGTGTTTACAGCAGTTCCACTTCCTTAAGGTCATCTAGGAGGTTGAATCTCATATTAGTAGCCTCTCATCACATGTTTACCCCGGTTGGTCGATTACTTGGGTAGATGTGGGAAGAGGGTGTTACAGAGTGGTATTAGAGCATGGTTCAACTTTCAGACTTAATGGGTGGTGTGTTGGTCATGCTTTTATATTGATTTCTTATGTTTTTCCATACCTATTTTATATTTGTTTATTGAGCCCGTGTTGTGTTCAACATGGTGGAAGTGATGTTTCCATGGATGGGGTTGTGGTGTCATTGTTAACATGTGGTCATGTATGTATGATTGATTGTATGTTGTTCTTGTTATGTATTGTGTGTGCACACTTGTTTACATAAGGCTACATATTCTATGTATGTTGCTTGTTTGTGATAGGTCACATATTGGTCATGTTGTGTGTGTTTGTGTATGCTTGCTTGAGTGATGTTATGAATTGAAAGTGAATTGGTCGTTCATGTTGGGTTACATGTTTCTTACGTTGTGTTTTGTTGATGCTTATGGTTGTGTGTGGTCAAGCTTGCATTGGTAGACATTCGGTATGCTTATGTGTGGATGACTAGACCCCAACTAGAATTGTAATTATGTGCTAGTATACCATCTATTACGAGTTTATATGTTGATTATGTTTATATATATACATGTATCACACTGATTAGTTGATCTTGCAAGAAGTATCCTCCCCAAATTACACTAAGGTACATTGGTTTATATGACATAGAGTACATTGCACGAAGAATTCAAAGATGAATAGCAGAATGGTAGACTACATAGATTCTCCATATGAGTCATATGAGCAGCATGGTATTTGAAATTCACTTTATTTGGCATATACATTTAGAATTCTAAAGGAAGAAATAAGAAGTTGTAAGGCAAACAATGATAAACGTATACAAGCACAGGAAAAGAAAGCATAGGTTAATGCAACCATCCTTAAAAATCTGTCAGAGTTGTAGAAACAGGGGCCACTTAGGATCAGATATGAGCAGGAGGATGGGACCACTGGAGCATATGGAAGTAGGTCTCTTGGTGGTGACAGATCAGATAGGGATGACACAGTTAAAGATGGCAGATCTTTGGACACTCCGAATAGGAGAGGTGACAGACACAGGTATAGTTCTAGTTTCGGTTCAGATAGGCTATTTTTTTTAATTATTTATATATTAAAAATATAATTTTTATATTTAGGTTTATGATTAGATTAATGAATTAATGATTTATATGTGGTTGATATTTACATTTTGATGTTTGAATTAATGGAAATGTATCTCTAATTTAATTTTATTTTATTTTTTTTGGTTTTAGTGAATAGCTTGTTTTTTTTTTTTTTGGGTTCCCTTTTAGTTAATTGTATTGGTTATTGTTGTTTTGTATTAGATTTTTTATGGTTAGTTAGTTAGAGAATCTTTCTTTGGGTTCACTAGCAACCCAAATTTTGTCTTGTTATGTTTTTTTATGTTTTTTTTTGTTGGTTACTTTCTTCTTTTTATAGATGGTTGGAGAACATACCTTGAGTTGTTTCTTTTTTAGGTGTATATTACATATATTATCCATTGTTTATATATACTTATAGATAGAAGACTATTTCTCTTGGTTATACTTGTAGTGTGCCTCAAATTACTCCAAATCAAACAATCAACATTTGTTGTTTAATCATTACAAAAAGAATATGACCTCCTCACTATGTGTTATGACTATACACACCTTTTGAGACTATTCCCAACTCTATGTATATAGTTCTCTTCACATTGTTAATGGTATTTGGAACTCATACTAAACTTTCATTGGACTAAAGCCTCACTTATGAATTTGCAATATTATGCCATCTATCACATTCTCGAGCTTGTTTTTATCTTTTATCTCCATCAACCCATCACCCCTTGAAGATATATATCTTGCTAATGTGTCCTCGTTGTTGGTTTGGATCTCCATTTCTAAGATTGGTTTAGTACATGCTATGGTGTCTTGGAACCATCCCTTTGTACTTTGGACAAATTCTATCCTCACCTTAAGGAAACTTCAACACACCTATAAGAGGGGAGGTGACCTTTACTATTGTGGCCTCATTGGTCATATGTGTTTTTGTGCTTGAGATATTATAGCTTTTGTGTTTGATGGTTTTCTTGTTTCCCGTTACTCTTTCAATATATTGAAGATAAGACTATCCTTGCTTCTTTTCACAAAGAAAGTTTGACAACTTCAAGTACATATAAAGTTGAAACTTGCTTGCTAATTGTTGTTTATTTTCTTTTCTAAATTGAAGTCATTTCCATTAATTTTTTATTATATTAGGTTAAATTAAAAGTTCAAACTTAGTTTAAGGGTTTTCACCATCTAGAAGAAACATTAAACTGAAGTTTCCCTTCCCATTTGTTTGATCACCTTTCTAATTCATAATAAACCCTACTTGTCATTGCTTAATGTTTTCATTGAGTTTGGTATAGAATTAAGTAGCATGCATTTATTATCTTATCTTGCATTTTCAACTTTGATTCATTGTTAAAATATTTTATGGATATATTGATATATTTTTCTCATAAGTTTACATAATTCAATATTGAAGTTGACAAGTTATTAAATTAAAGAAGTTATTTTTTTCCCAAGAAAAATTTATTTATTGATGGGAGTTTAAATATCGAGAGCTCCACCAAGAAACTATTCATTCTCTTATTTTTTAATAATATATGTGATGTAATGGTTTTTGTATTCTAAATATGGAAAGGTTATTGATGACCAAAAAAAAAAAAAAATGAAATGTCCTTTTGAATGTATTTTAAATTTTTTTGGTGCTCAAGTTGAGAAATAGGATCTTAATGGCACATAAAGACCCCAATTAGGATTAGAAGATAGATATTTGTGGTTTTGAAGAGTAAATAGTCTTTAGAGGCTCGAAAAGCACTATAAAAATTCGTTAATATGTATTTTTATTTTAGGTTTCGAAATATCAAATATAGATTTTTTTCAATAAAAAAATAGATTATATATTTCACTTAAATAAAGAAGGTTATTTTCCATTAATATTTAGATTCATTTTGAATGTATTTATTGGTGTTTTTGGAGTTGAAATCATCAATTACGAAGAGAATATTTCCAACTAATAAATTTTACAGGTTAGACAACAAGATAGACATCATTTTATTATTAGAGGTGTAACATTTTTATATATTTTTACTTGTATTCAAAAGTCTTGTTATTATATGCATGCATACGATGATAATAATGGCTATTAATATTCACTAAGACCGACCCTCAAATGGGGTGCCTATCGAGATAAGGAGGAGGAGGGCAGGCATGCTACCAATATCCCTCTTAGACAAAGGATTGGGGGATGTGGCAACATAACCCGGTGATAAGTTTAATGCCAATGCTCCTAAGGCATGCTAACCATCATTCATGCCATATTATATTCATCTCAAACTTAGATCTCACGCGAAGTGCCTATCAGTTACGATTTCGCTAGTGGGTTTATTTAGTGGGGGGCGAATTTAGCTGTGGCTCCATTTATCCATGTTCATTATATGTCTCACTCTACATCGTTTGGTACCCAGTGCCACTAGTTCACCTTGCCAATAGGGAAATGTAATGGCTTAGTGAATTGCCTTATATTGGTTGGCTCCTTTACGCTCTAGTTTGGAAAAAATTAATCTTCCCATGTTTGACTACAATTAATTCCAAGAAGTTGCTTTTTCCTTTTTATGGCCAAAATTATCCTCATCAACATTTAGGAGACCAGCTGGTCACAGCCCCAAATTATACTCTTTTTCATTTGGATAGGTGGTTTTTACTGGTTTTGAATTAGGTCCAATTACACGTTCATAGGTTGCTCTAGCACATGGAGACTTGGAAAACGTGAAAGGTATAGAGAAGGAATGGGACTGGATTGATAATATATAATAATAATAATAAAGGCATAAATTAAACTATATATATATAGATATAGATATAGATATATCTTAACAACTAATTAATAACCCAAATATTGTGCTCTTTTTTCACTTTCACTTCTCTTGTGAAAGCCCTAAGTTCTCATTTCCTCAGCGATGCCTTCCCTGGAGGGGGATGCTCCCCCTCCCCACCCCCCATATTCCTCTATGGATGAGATCCAAGTTTTTGAACCTTCGATGGCGGTCATCGCAGGTCACCCAAAGCCAAAATATGCTTCATGCAAGTTCGTTAAGTGAGCTGAGTCCAATCCATCTGTAGCCCTCCCCAATGGAGCAATCATAACCACTCTTTCCTTCTTGCGTCATGCCCTCGTTGGAAATTTCATGGGGATGCGTTCATCTCCCCGATCTATGGAATCCTGGCTTGAGCATACATAGAAATCGAAAATGAAATTGGTGTTTGATTTTATGCATGCAGCAATGGGTTTTTGTCCTTCCTTTTCGAATTCAAGGAAGACTAGGATGTAATTTTCAGAAATGGGCCATATTTCTTTAGATCCATGGGAATATATCTAAATCAATGGTATCTATATTTCAACCTTGATGAAGATATTATGGTAACTATCCCTATTTGGGTTAATCTTCCTTGTCTCCCCTTGTCTTTATGGAGCAATGATTGTTTAATGGTAATTGAGAATAGGGTTGGAAAATATCTAGATCAAGAAGATCCAAAGGGTTCATAGAGTAACCTACGTTAAAATTTGTTTGGAGGTGGATATGGAAAAAGGGTTTTCCTCATAGATAAATATAAATCTAGGAGGATGGACACATTTTCAAACACTAGATTACAATAAGATTCCATTCAAGTGTTGTTTCTAGCATGAATACAAACATTTTTCTAGAGACTGCAAAAACTCCCCTACTAGTAAAGGCCCAGATCTGCCTACAAATCAGGGAGAAACATGGAAAATCCAAAAAAGAGGCAATAACAAGGGTAAATCCTCTAAAAACAAGCAACAAGTTTCTCCAAACCAAAATGGAATAGCATTGTCTACAAATTCTTTCAATTCCTTGCAGAATCTGCAAGATGGTGATCAAGGCAATGATGTCCCCATTCAAGGAGATTTTCCCCCAGAAGAGAACTCAGACAAGATAGAACACAATGAAATTAATGAAGATGAGGAAATAAATATAGTAGATCAGGTCATTCCCCATCAATCTAAACCAAGTCTATAATACCCCCTTCTCCATCCCTGAGAAACGAGCCTCTCTCACTTAGCCCTAAAAATGTTGAACCAAGTTCTAAGCCAGCAAGAGTTATCACCAGGAACATGGCGTAGAATTTATTTTTGGAAGATGAAGGAAGTAGTTAGGAAATAGAAATTATAAGAAAAAAACAAGGTTGAGCCACACAAAAGGTGGTTCAAGAGAGAGAAGCAGAAAAGAACAAGAAAATGGGTAACCAACAAGTGATCTCAGGTATTCTAAAACCTAAAGGTTCCAAAGGTGTTTAAATCCTAGAAAAATCAGGAGGATCCTCTCATAACCCTCCTTCTTGGTTATAATAAACTCATGGAATATACAAGGTTTGGGTCTCCCTATTAAAACCCAAGAAATCTAGGATTTGGTTCTTCAAGAGAAACCACATGTCCTCATGTTGTAAGAAACCAAGATGGAAGAAAGAGAAGTAAATATGGCAACAAGAACATTCTGGAAAGGCATATTTGGCATTACAGAGGATGTATGTGGTGCATCAGGTGGAATAGGAATGTTTTGGGTTGAAATGCACTTCCAAATAGTAAATAGTATCAAGTTTTACTTTTGGATTGCGGTGATTTTAGAAAGAAAATACTTCAAAGAAATAATCTAGCTCACTAATTTTTATGGCCCAATTCTATATGGAGAAAAAGATGAATTATCATACTCCCTTGCCTCAATTAAAAACCAGGAGTGATACTCTAACATCATTCTGGGAGGTTATTTTAATACCATGTTAAAATCAAATGAAAAAAGAGGTGGATCTATAGTTAAAGGTTTGTTTCATGAAATAATGGAAGACCTTTGATCTGGATCTTGGGGGGAGGCCCCCAAGATCTAAAAAAAATTGAAATGGATCTGACAAGATCTGCAAAATTAGAATAAAAAAAAGAAGATAACACACTGCAAATAAAACCACAAAGAAACTTGTTTTATTAAAACAGAGAATAACTATAGAAGCTACATTGTGGTGGAAAATTTGTCCTTTTACAAACTGAGGCTTGTTAATTATATCCTTTTTTGAGTTACAATGTAACCATGCGTAGATACCATAGCTGGATACCATGGGTCAATACTATGGGTAGACACCACTTACAATACCATGGGTCAATACCATGGGTAGATACTACTTACAATACCATGGGTAAATTCCATGTGTGGATGAATACCATGGGTGGATACGTACCATGGATGAATGAATATCATTGATAGATGTCACTTACAATACCATGGGCGAATAAATACAATGGGTGGATGAATACTATGGGTGGGTGCCATTTATAATACCATGGGTAAATTCCATGGGTGGATGGATAACATGGTTATATGAATACCATGGGTGGATGCCATTTTCCATTCGGATCAACCTTATAAAAGAGAGGGATTTGGTTGATATCCCTCCAAAAATTGAAAAATACACTTGGAAAAACAGAAGATTTGGGAATAATTACATAGCTGCAAGGTTATATCAATTTCTTATTCATAACAATTGGCTTCTTATGGGCCTAGATTACTCCTCATCAATTCTTGCTCAAGGCGAATCTCACCACCACCCAATATCTCTTCAGTTTGATCAATCAAGAAATCGAGGTCCAATTTTGTTTTGATTTAACCCAATCGGGTTACAGGAAGGATTTTTGGATCTCATTAGAAATGCCTAGCTCACTCTGGTGACATGATATCCTTCTTTTGTATGGGAATCAAAGTTGAAATATGTGAAGCAAGCTTTGAGATTTTGGCTCAAATCGAAGTATGTTCCTCCAGGTCAAAAGAGAAAGGATTTGGTTCATCAATTAGCCCTGCACCATGAATCGATGGAAGATAGTTTAATAGAGTCATGGCATTTTGATAAATAAAAGATCTCGTGACAAAGAAAATCTATGCAATCAGTCGACAGGAAGAAGAGACATGGCGATTGAAATCATGAAGCTTATGGATTAAAGATGGAGATTAGAATACTTCATTATTTCATAAGAAATCCAAGGCAGGGGAGCTATGAAACAATGTGAAAGAGATACTTCCTCAAGGATGTCCAAAAATGTCCTAATTTGAGGAAATAAAAGTTGAAGCCTTCCACCACTACTTATCCCTATACATGAAAGAGAAATATATTGATAAGGACTTGGCACAGAACTTTCTAAAATGTGTTCCATTGGTGGTAGAAAATTCTTCTAATTCCTCCTTGGTCACAAAAATTGGAGAATATGAGGTTTTGGGAACTATTTGGAGCCTAGAACCCTGATAAGGATCTAGGGCCAAATGAGTTCTCCATCAAAATTTTCAAATAATTTTGGAATTTAATAAAGAATAATCTGATAAGAATCAATGTTGAACAACACGAGGTTTAAATAAAGGTTTTGGGGAGCTACAAACTCAAGCTTTTTAGCCCTCATCCCCAAATATTCAAATCCTACAAATTTCACTGAATTTCAATCTATCTCCCTGTGCAATTCAACCTACAAGATCTTTAAAAATATCATAGCTAACTGGTTGAGGAAATTTCTTCCATATTTCATATCAGAGAACCATTGAGGCTTAATGCAGCAATGTCAAATTATGGACAACATCATTCTAGTCCAGGAAGAAATCCACATGAGCAAAGAAGCATGTGAAAGAGGTATGGTCATAAAATTAGATATTACAAATTACATTGTTCGAGTTAAGAATTCCTTCCTTTATTTAATGTTAGAATAATTAGGTTTCAACCAATATTTTGTCACATGGGTTAAATTATGCATAGGATCCCCCTGGATCGCCCCTCTAATAAATGGGCATCCATCATTCTTCTTCGAGGCTTCTAGGGGCCTTTGGTAGGGGTGCCCGTTTTCCCCCTTATTGTATATCATTATGGTGGAAATTTTAAGCCAAAAATTTAGCGAGGAAAGAGGGTAAGTTGATGAGCCTTAGTATAGTGCATAATGTTAAGCACGTAAACCACTCTCAATTTGTTGATGACACCCTCCTTATGGGAGGTGCCTCTAATATTATTACTATAAGGTTCTGAAATATTTTGGGCTCATATCTCTTCCTCGTGGGAAGTTCAGTTAATAAAATAAAATGTTCTATAGATGGAATAATGATGAATCAACTCTTTGCGAGATTTCCATAGTTTTTGAATTATTTTTCATTTCAATTGGAGAGCCTTCAAGTACTTCGGAATTCTTATCTCTGTGGGAGCAACCAAATCTAAAGATTTGGAGGAGGTGATGTAGAAAATGAAAAATTGCATTCTTTCATGGGGAGCACAATGGCTAACGACAACAGGTAAGGTGACCTTTGTCAAGTCAGTTTTATTTTCCCTCCCAATATTTTTGGGATTTAGTTTATTGGCACCAAAATGTGTCATCAACTAGCTTAGTGGTATGATGAGGAAATTTATGTGGCAAGGCGCGAAAAAAACAAAACAAAAAAAACCGCCACTTCCATGTAGTTAACTGGAAAAAAAAAATCCCAAAGAAGAAGGAGGATTGGCTATTAAAGATCTAGAGCTCATCAATATATTGTAACAGTCCTGATGAAAAAACTCATGTAATAAAGTTAAAATAATAACCACAATTGATGGGACACTTATTCCAAGTTGAATGTTGGGCAAAACATTCTAGGGGGTGTTCATTTGGGTTATTATGGCTAAGGAATTTGGAAAAGGCTATGGCTAAGGCATTAAAGAGGCAAAAATTATTTTTGGCACATTTATTTATGAAAATAAAGGAAATTAGGAGAAAAATAAGGTAAAAGGTCACAGATTGCATGTGAGGAGGGAATTGAAAGAAAATAAAGGAAAATGAAGAAAATAGAGGCCTATTCTATAAAAAGGCTTTTGAGGATCAGTTGGTACCTTTTGTCAATGCATTTTTGGAGATATCTCATTATTATCTCTCTCTAATACTCTTGGATACTTAGAGTTTTCTTCGAGCACTCTTGGAGAGTGTGGATACTTGGTGATTTGGAGCAAGAAGGCAAAGGAAGAGCAAGAAAGTGCAGGTGGACATTGGGATCAGTAGCTACAACGGGATTTGATTACAGGTATTGAGTTGCATGTATTTTTTCCTCATTGGTTTTGGCATGCATAGTGTATGCATGTGGATTTCCTAGCTTTTCAAATTCCTAGACAACCATGGTACGATGGGTTTATTTCCATTGATTGTTTTATGGTTGGTTCTCATGATTCCTTTAGTTGTTGGGTTGAGTTATTAGTTGCTGGAGCCTTGGTTGGACAAACGCTCTGGAGCCCAGCAAACATTTGTTGGGTTGAGTTACTAGTCCTGGATCCTTGGTTGGAAAAATGCTCTAGAGCCCTAGGTGGGTTGAGCTACTAGTCCTAGAGCCTTGGTTGGACAAATGCTCTGGAGCCCAGAAACAAATGGGGTTGATTTACTAGTCTTGGATCCTTGGTTTGAACAAACACTCTAGAGCCCTGGAGCATCTTGGATAGAGACCAATCCGTGACGGTTGTGATGTCTGACTGTGAGGTGGAATCATTGGTTGAGGGTTGAGGTGTTTTTGCCTCTGGAAGCCTTGGATTGATTGTGATTGATGTGTTTGATTAAGTCCCACATTCATGCTTCAAATATGGCATTGGGGTGATTGGTTGAAGTAAGACTTGGCTCAGCCAATCTATGGTCAGGTGGAACATGGAATTCCCATCTCTGGTTGGTTTTTATATTCAGTAATGAAGAGCTCATTCCTATGGTATTCAGTATGAAAATATAAGTATGTATGTATTCTCACAGCATAGGAAGCCAAGCTATTTCTCGTTTTTAATTTGTCGCTTATAAGCAAGTACTCGATCGCGGATGGCGGAATGTATTTTTCCCGTAAATTATTATCCCATGGTATCTATGGTAAAATATATTGTATGATAACTTATGATGTAGGGGGATGTTAGAGTCAGCTTTTGCAGCTTTCCTTCGGTGATCAAACATGCTCTTACAAAGTGATTTTAAGGTGTCAAGGTCAAATTTTTTTCATTTCAAAGAGTCTTCGAAAGCAAAATTTGGTCACTAGGCATTAGGTCTTAGGGTTTGTTTTCAATTCCTTTTCAAAGTTGTCCAAACGCCGGTCCATGTCACCATTTCAAACTTGAGTGTATCATCACCGTGAGGGTTTTCATCATCTTTTCAAGCTCCATCGAGTCATTTTACACCTTGTTCATGCTTCAGTTGTGCCTAGGTAAGGTCCATTTCCCTCTCCTAGGGTTTTGGAGGTAATTTCTCTGGGATAGTCAAATCATCGGAAAAACTTGTATATTGATGTTCACACACCTTCCCCTATCCTTAATATACCTCATTAAACACTTCCCATCACTGAGATCCCCCAAATTCCTCATTTTTGCACAAACCCTAGTTTCTAGCCACAACTTGGCAATTTTCTAGGCTAGGCCTGTGTTTTGCCCTTTTGGACCCCTTCCCCTCACTCAATCTCTGTGATTCCACTTCCCCTTGCTTCCTAACATCCCTCCCTACTTCCAAAAATTTCCCCAAGAATTTAGAAGCCCCTTATCCCCTTCATTTCGCTTCATTTCGACAAAATCCCTTGTTCCACACATCGGGATCGGTTTCACTCAAAAGATTTTTCAGAGCAATCAAAGATGAAATTTCGGAAACTGGGAGAGTTTTTTGTCCACAACATGCCAAGGAAGAAAAACCTCTTTCAATTTTTACACAGGTGTCATGGTTTTAGAGAAATGTCAAAAATACCGTTGCCTCAAGGGAATTGATGCACCTGCTGGAAGTAGTGTTGGGAGATTTGAGTTTTGACAGGGTAAATGAGCTCCAAATTGGGAAATTCCACTTGGGTTGGAAATTAGACTTCAAGACCTTTCCAACGAGCTATCATGAGCTCAATTTGGATTCTGGGAAGTACTTCAAAATCGGGTTGAAAGACGCGCGACCCACTTAAATTTTTGGCTGAATTTTCAACTTCCAGCTCAGATTTTCGCCTAGTATGGACCAGTTTTGTTTGTGGAAGGAATTTTTGGGTTTTTATGATGTAAATGTATATTGGGCATGTAACTTTGGCTTATTTTTATCACTTCTAGAAGATTCACTCACAAAAAAGGTAAAAATCATGTAATGAATCAGTTTCCACTCTTTTAGAGGCAAGTTGTTAGCTGCCTAGATTGTAGTTCCATGAATAGAATTGGTTGAAACTGATCCCTGAAGAGGGAATTCGAACCCTAGAGGTGGGGAAAGGTGTTAGAGTGATCTATATATTGTAATTTCTGAGGCATTCTACAGGTTGGACTCTTGGGAGACTTTGATATCATTGTACATATTTTTCATATTTTGGCTAAGGAAAGATCAGGGGTTTTGCGGCACTTGTTGGGATCCTTGTGGTGTTCTGTTCTTGATGGTGTTTCTTCTTTGTTTACTGTAAGTTTCTTCATGTTTAATTTATGCCATCCTTTCATTATGCTTCTGAACTAAGTTGAATGAGTGAAATAAGGTTGAATCCATTGTTTACAGTGCTTGGCCTTTGAATTCAGTTAGTTCTATATGTTTTCAGCTGTTTGGAGAGGATCCAAGTTCTTCTTTGCCCTCTTCAGCTCCTCGTCGGTCTAATCTGTCCATATATCCAATCAAAAGCATCAATACCATCACCTACCTCGCCCCAACTTGAAATCCGCAAAGGTCTGACCTTATCCCCGGACCCAAAATCTGTTTTCCCATTTCTCCAGCGAAAACCCAAAAACCAAAAAATCAAACATACCTATCTCTTTACTAGCCTAAAATCAGTTCCTATTGTAAGTCATCTCGCATCCTATTGCTCATTTTCCCGAGATTGACGGAGAGAGCCCTCTCCTGTCCTCGTAGGGCTAGCTACGAGGCTGAGCGTGGTTTGATGTAGCCTTGAGTTTTACTTCATTTCAGCCTGAGGTAGATTTGAGTGCTAACATAGTGGCGACCATACTGGGGAGAAACTCAAAACGTTTGCTTGCTATAGACGGAGTCTGAAGTCACGCCAGGTAGCCTTCGAACTGCACATTGCTTTGCGAGTGCATAGTAGATAAAAGCTGCTTCAGTCGATCTCCGGTTTAGCTTGTGAATGTGTCCCTTGATTTGCGAATTCCCCCAGTACGTGTATCAAGTTCAGATCTGATCGTTGATGGTGAACAACGGTCAGACATCGCAAGGCTGAAATCATTCACCTGGCGACTTCATTCACTGAACAAATCCAGAAATCGATGCTTCATGGTGACTTCACTGCAGGGAGATCAGTAGCTGTGAGATTTTCAAGATGGATCGAATCACAAGAAGATATGCTCCCATGAGCCGAGATCACATTCCAGGTTTTCCGAATAAGATGCCCAAGGTAGATTGGTCAAGGAATCTGCCTACGTTTAACAATGATGGTAAGAAAGATGCTGCTTTACATCTGGTTAGATTTCATATGCATATTCGCAAGTTGAAAGTGGATTTTCCTGAAGATTGTTTGATGAAGATATTCCTAGCCACTCTGGAAGGTGAAGCCCAATCTTGGTATGAAAATTTGCCGATGGCCTGTATTTACTGTTTGAAGGATTTTCATGCCTTGTTCATTGAAAGATATCGAACATCTTATCCATCGTTAAATTTAGTTCATGACTGTTGCAAACATGCTTATTCTTTTATTGAAAGCCTGGAGAAATATTATGAAGATGATAATTTCATGAATGATGAAATCATGGAGGCTCTATATGAGAATCCATTTCAGCAACATGAAGAGAACCTAAAGGATACCTATCAAGGTGCTCAGGAGACTTTGCAGCAGGTTGATGGCCACATGGCTGAAAATGATGAAAGGGAGAATGTCATTTCAGATCTGCCCACGGAAGACAGCAGCATGCAAGTAGGTCCCGTTCCAATTGCAGATTGTGATAATGTCCAGACATCTACTTCAGATTCAGATTCAGATCAGGATGACCAAGCATATCTTGTGCTAAAGCCCATCAAGGAGAACTCTGCTGTTGAAATCATCTGGGATGCAGAAGACACAGTAATGGATCCAAATGTTCTCAGTCATACTGTCAGCTCATCATTAGAACACAACCTTCATGAAGAGGTGATTTAGTCAGTTCATGAAAACCAGAATGAGATCTTTGTGCAAGTAAGTGATAAATCTCCTTTCAATAACTCAGTAATGAATGATAGTTTGAATGCCCTGTCATATGAAGATAATTACTGTTTAAGCAGAAGAAAACAAAAAGCATTGTCTCCTTTGTCTGAAGATGAGATAGATCAGCTTTTGAAAGGTCTTGTTACAGCCCAAGCTACAGCAGATTTGCAGTGCACACATAGTCAGGAAAGTGTTGGTGAAACTTCTTCCTCTTTTGAAAAAGATGACTGTCTTGTAATCAGTTTTGTAGATCAACAAACAGATAATTTTTTCCTTCACAAAGATGATAAGGCTGTCATGTTTGATAATCTTGAAGATTGTTTTTTGTTTAAGAATGACCTAGATCATGAAATTGAAGAGTATATGCCAGAATTGCTCATGGTCAAGGAACCTACAGCTATCACTCAGATGGTAGATTTGTGCATTTCTATCCCTCAGAAATCAATTGTCCTTTCAGATCAGAATGAAGTGGATACTAGTATTTTTGCAGCTGGATCTCCAGATAAGCCAGTGCTTCAGGATTTTCAAGATCCCTTCAGCATTCTTCTGCAAACATTAGAAAGGATAAATGTTGCCTGGTTTATTGTCATGAGCTTTGGTTTCAGTGGTTATTTTGAGTTGCCTACAGGTTCATCAGTCCGCCTGCTCAGGGAGAGTAAGAGCAGAAATTTCGGGTGTAGCCATCTACTGGATTGGTTACATTGGAAAGCACATTATACATGATTGTACATATCTCATTAGTATGTAGGTGGTTTCCATCAGGATTTTAAAGCTTGATGGACTGCTGCCCTTTTCAGAAAGTTTTTGTTTTAATTCAGTCATTTTCATTTGCATCAAGTCAGTTTGAGTCGATTTTCTAGTTAATAAGTTGAGTCATTAGTCTTTAGTCTGTTTTTCAGAATAATGATTCCATAGCCCAATGGATGGAGGCACTGTCTGCTCTCCCAAAGTTCTACGGTTCTTGGCACCTCCACGGAGCTGGAGCTACCATCCCCATTGGAGCCAATGTTAGAGTCAGCTTTTGCAGCCTTCCTCCAGTGATCAAACATGCTCTTTCAAAGTGATTTTAAAGTGTCAAGGTCAAATTTTGTCATTTCAATGAGTCTTCAAGCAAAATTTGGTCACTAGGCATTAGGTCTAGGGTTTGTTTTCACCCTTTTCAAAGTTGTCCAAACGTCGGTCCATGTCACCATTCAGCTGAGTGTATCATCGTTCCGAGGGTTTTCATCATCATCTCAGGTTCCAAAGAGTCATTTTACACCTCGTTCATGCTTCAGTTGTGCCTAGGTAAGGTCCATTTCCCTCTCCTAGGGTTTTGGAGGTAATTCCTCTTGGATGGTCAAATCATCGGAAAAACTTGTATCTTGATGTTCACACACCTTCCCCTATCCTTAATATACCTCATTAAACACTTCCCATCACTGAGATCCCTAAAATTCCTCATTTTTGCACAAACCCTAGTTTCTAGCCACAACTTGGCAATTTTCTAGGCTAGGCCTGTGTTTTGCCCTTTTGGACCCCTTCCCCTCACTCAATCTCTGAGATTCCACTTTCCCCTGCTTCCTAACATCCCTCCCTACTTCCAAAAATTTCCCCAAGAATTTATAAGCCCCTTATCCCCTTCATTTCGCTTCATTTCGACAAAATCCCTTGTTCCACACATCGGGATCGGTTTCACCCAAAAGATGTTTCAGAGCAATCAAAGATGAATTTTGTAAAACTGAGAGAGTTTTTTGTCCACAACATGCCAAGGAAGAAAAAACTCCTTCACTTTTTACACAGGTGTCATGGTTTTAGAGAAATGTCAAAAATACCGTTGCCTCAAGGGAATTGATGCACCTGCTGGAAGTAGTGTTGGGAGATTTGAGTTTTGATAGGGTAAATGAGCTCCAAATTGGGAAATTAAACTTGTGTTGGAAAGTAGACTTCAAGACCTTTCCAACGAGCTATCATGAGCTCAATTTGGATTCTGGGAAGTACTTCAAAATCGGGCTGAAAGGCGCGCGAACCACTTGGCTCAGGGGCGCGACCCACTTAAATTTTTGGCTGAATTTTCAACTTCCAGCTCAGATTTTCGCCTAGTATGGACCAGTTTTGTTTGTGGATGGAATTTTTGGGTTTTTATGATGTAAATTTATATTGGGCATGTAACTTTGGCTTATTTTTATCTATTCTAGAAGATTCACTCTCAAAAGGGTAAAAAATCATGTAATGGATCAGTTTCCACTCTTTTAGAGGCAAGTTGTTAGCTGCCTAGATTGTAGTTCCATGAATAGAATTGGTTGAAACTGATCCATGAAGAGGGAATTCGACCCCTAGAGGTGGGGAAAGGTGTTAGAGTGATCTATATATTGTAATTTCTGAGGCATTCTACAGGTTGGACTTTTGGGATACTTTTGATATCATTGTACATATTTTTCATATTTTGGCTAAGGAAAGATCAGGGGTTTTGCGGCACTTGTTGGGATCCTTGTGGTGTTCTGTTCTTGATGGTGTTTCTTCTTTGTTTACTGTAAGTTTCTTCATGTTTAATGTATGCCATCCTTTCATTATGCTTCTGAACTAAATTGGATGAGTGAATAAGGTTGAATCCATTGTTTACAGTGCTTGGCCTTTGAATTCAGTTAGTTCTATATGTTTTCAACTGTTTGGAGAGGATCCAAGTTCTTCTTTGCCCTCTTCAGCTCCTCGTCGGTCTAATATGTCCATATATCCAATCAAAAGCATCAAGACATTCACCTACCTCGCCCCAACTTGAAATCTGCAAAGGTCTGACCTTATCCCCGAACCCAAAATTTGTTTTCCCATTTCTCCAGCGAAAACCCAAAAAACCAAAAATCAAACATACCTATCTCTTTACTAGCCTAAAATCAGTTCTTATTGTAAGTCATCTCGCATCCTATTGTTCATTTTCTCGAGATTGACGGAGAGAGCCCTCTCCTGTCCTCGTAGGGCTAGCTACGAGGCTGAGCGTGGTTTGATGTAGCCTTGAGTTTACTTCATTTCAGCCTGAGGTAGATTTGAGCGCTAACACGTGGTTTC
>JAXQQM020084244.1:0-114654 GCA_034641835.2 Pinus albicaulis | reverse complement strand
TCATAAAAAAGAAATAGAGCAGAACGAGAGGTTTACCCGTTGGTCCTACGTTTGAAGTAGATCCACGTGGAGTTCAAACTCCCTGCAACCATCCTTCCTCCTTCACCTGAAATGCAAGAAGAAACCAGCACAAAGGACAAGTTGTACAGTATATTTCTACTCTATATGTTAGTGAGATTCATATAAAACATTAAATAAATCATCATGAATGCATGTATAACAAATATTCTTCATACATTAAAGCATACACTAACACGTTTATTTCGGGAACAACATGATACTTCTGTATTATAAATAGTACGTACAAAAGTAATCAAGAGGAGAGATCACCTGATCCTTCCAAGGCCTTCGCAGACCGTCGTCCGGATCCGTCCAGCCCTTGCCTCGCTAAGACTCCTTCCAAACGGGTGCATACGAGATAACATATAAAGGGATGTGTATCTCAAGGAAACAAGGGTTTCCTATAATGAACTGGGAAAGTGCAGGAGGCACGGGGAATCAGACTTGGATAGGGAACCAACAGAGTATAATATCAATACTTTCTCTCTCTCCCTTAGGCCATACACATGAGGTCTTTTTATAGTCCCTCCAAGTAGTTTCAGCAGTTGGAAACAGTTGGCCACGGGCTGGGGTGGTTGAACTACCTGAGTAACCATCAACCCAACGCGAAATTAGGGATTTTTTATATATTTTTTAATCATTTTAATGGCATACGCGGAAAAGTCTAGCTGGACTCGCGTATACACGCGGAAAAGTACAGGCATAGTCGCGTATGGGGGATTTTACACTGTTTTTAAGTGAATTTTTCCAAGTCTGTAGGAATGGGTGCCCAAAAGCCATGAAGCAATCATGAATCATGTCAAGGTGAGAAATGATGCTATAACAGATGCCCCCTAATATATGAGGTCAGAAGGGGTACATGATGGGCGAAATGTATTATGCAGATAGAAAGAACTTCGCAAGGACAAGAGAGGACTTCACCAGATTTCAGCCTGCCAAAAACCAATGAAAGAAACCAGAGAGTCAACTCATGCTGAGGCGGGCATACCCATGCTCAGTCAAAAATACATCATATGGAAAGTACTGAAATAGATCCAATATGTATACGAGTATAACTGAACTGAAAGTACATAGTGAATCATCTGAGCAGGGCCCGGAAATACAAGTCTGTATCAATGTCCAAGTATCACATATAGAAAGCTGATCAAAGATAGTGCAACTGGGTGTCTGATCAAGTAACTGAATCTCCAAGTACCGGATCATAAGAGGCGGATCAAACGGTACAATCACGCAACTTGGGGATCAACATATAAGATGCTGCTGTGCTGAACTGCAACATATAAGGGTGGACGGCAACACTGGCAGAAACTGAGAGAACTGTCAACAGTGAACCGAAAAATGCTGATGCAACCCGAGGTATTCACCGATCTCAACGGCACAATTCTACACACTGGGAATAAATGAGCTGAAGTCGACCATGTGAGAAATCGTTGGATTACCGGGCAATGATGTTTCCCGTTAACCAGCGCGAGACAACCCACCGATAATGATAATGAGTGTCAAGGTGCCCCAGTACAATCTGACAAGTGTGAATGAATGAGTTGAAGTCGAACACTTGAAAGAATCTACCAATCAGGAGGCAATGATGAATCCCCATTGTCGATAGCGAAGAGTCTGCCACTGATGACTGCAAACCCTAAGGTACTGACAAAAAGACTCTAGACCTTGTTCCCAGAGCAATGAGTCGGAGTCGATGGGAAAAGATCTGCTGGAAAGAAGGCATTAAGGCATCCCACATCAGTCCAGCGCGAGTGTAACCCGCAGGCCAAGATTTGGAAGGAATCGGACGAAGGAGAGTGATGGAACCAAAACCGAAGTACGTTTCCGACGTGTACAAGATGAAGCTAGCGCACGGAAGAAACCCTCTGAACCAACCAATAATGAAAGCTGACACAGAGGCGAGAAATCCACCGATAGGGTCAAATGGAAATCCAAGTACTGCACGAATCCCAAGTGTGATAATGTGTGCTGACGTCGAACACAGGGGAAACCACTCAGTCAAAGACCCATGATGATGATCAAATGCTGAGCACGGGGTCACCTATCAATGATGGAAATAGGCCCAAGGTGCGGCTCTAGGCTTGCTCTCGAGGCAATGTGTCGTAGTCGATAAGGGACAAACCCTCCGGCAAGAAGTCAATGGGGACCTTCTCAAACCAGCACGAGCAGAAGATCAAAACATCTGATGTGATAGAACATGATACTGACAAGACCGGGAAGGCCGACTGAATAATGAGTCAAGAGACACCGCAGAATGGCCGACTCGGGCTAGACTTCCCTTGAACAAAAGCACGACTCTGTGATGACCATGGCAGTAAAAAGTGACACTGTATAAGTCTGTCTTGCAGGAGGCAAAACAAACTCTCCATATGATTGGAAGAGATAACCAATCGGGGGAGAACTGACAAGTGAAACATGGTAAAGGCTGAACCTAGGTCAAACTAGAACCATCCCAAATGAAGGAAATATATATAAGTATATGTGCTTTGTTCAAGGGCGACAAACTGACTCTGTACTGCCATCAAAATAACGAAGATACATCCCGTTCCCGCTCTTTTTGTTATATTTAAATTTTTTTTTTTTGTCTTTTTCATAATAAGCCTGAAAAAGAATAAAAGAATGCTATAATACAATGGATAGAACGAGTATCAAGAAAGCAGATGCACTAGTTCCTGGGATTGGAACAATCCTATGCTCAATGCAAGGTGGCGAAAACTGGTCAGTGATACTCAGAGGAACGTTCCATCCATGGGTACAAAGGTGTCAAGTCGTGATAGCTAAGTGCATGCGATGGTTAACTTGTACAGAAAGTCAAGGTCAAAAGTTGGCTTAAACATCGAGTCCAAATGAAGCCGGCTAAAGGCCAGGATAAACAAGTAGCCAATATGCAATGCAGTAATACAACTTAACAACACCAGGGAGCCTCGAGGGTATAAGCCAGAAAAATGATAAGTGATGAAGGAGAAGAATGAAGCTTCAACACATAAGACATGGCGGGACTAAAGAGGACTTCCGAGCCTACATAAAAAGCAGCATGGGCAACAAGTGATAGCGAGGAACTAACTAGGAAGCCCATGTAAAGGAAGGCTCTACCATCAAGTCATGATTTAAAAATCGGCGAGTGAAATGGGTGTAATGCTCATGACCTGATGGGATCGACCCTAAGGCAAGTGATCAGTATGGAGGCTAGAATGCAAGATGCAATGGAAAGTGATTCCCTAACCTATATGCCAGTGAAGATCATATACCTGCCGTGAAGAGTCTGAAATCATGGGTCAAAAACCGGGAAAAATCTCGAAATCGTCAAAATGTACCTGAAACATACCAAACTGGGCACTTCCAAGCAATCGAGTTATACAACATAAGACAGATCGAAAAAATAAGCACAAGGAAATTTTTGCAAAAATTTTCAATTTTTTAGCCATAAATACACAAATTACCTCTCAATTGGGTCATTATTGCATAGCTGATTTGGAAAAAGAGCTCTGGAGCTAAAAACTTGTTTCGTCAAATCAGCAACAACCGACCGTCGGAATTCAGCGAAACTTCAGGTAGGCTCCTTATTCATCCTGCTTAATCATTTTGTCCGTTTAAAATTTAAAATTAAGTGAATTTTTGCCTAGAAACCCTTCTTAAAAAATGCGTATCTGCGCATACGCGGGTTCGATGAAGTGGAGCCGCGTATACACGCGACTGTGCACAGAACAAGTCGCGTATGCGCAGGTCCATAACTCAAAAAGAAGTTTCTAATGCAAATTTTAATGAAATTTTTTAGGATGACTATCTCTTGGAGGGAACGTGAGCACAGCGCAATAGACCAAGAGGTCATGGAAGATCGCGCAGCACAAAATGTCCTCCGAAACTGTGGATTATTCAAATTTTTCAAAATGCCCAATATGAAAAGTAATGTGAGATTGCTTGAAATGCTGGTAAATTATTGGCAACCGGATCAGGATTGCTTCATCATTGATCAAATGCCACTACGCATAGAAGTGGAAGATATATACTTCATCACTGGACTCTCCAGGAGGGGAGACCCAGTGGATCTGCACGGAAAGCCCTTGGGAGGGTTGACCGTGGAGGACTATGTCCAAATCTATTGCGTAGATAATTCCAAGAAAGTTGGCACACAGATTGCAATCAAAGATATCAGGGATTTGCACATAAAGATCCTCCTATTCACCATCGGCAGAGTGGCAGGATCTGCCTCACTACACCAGGCGTCCAGGACGCACATGAGCATAGCTGTAGAGTGCTTAATTCATGTGTATGATTGGTGCACCTCCCTGCTACAGAACATGAAACAACAACTGACCTCCATTCGCCAAACAAAAACAAAACACTTTGGCTATGGAACCATTTTGACAACATTCTTCTTCGAGAGAGTTCCAGCTTTGAGACCCAAAGTCATCTCGACTATCAGCAGCCCTCGGGACCCAAGAATCGCCCGTTGGGCAGACATGATGAAGAGACTGGGGGGCAGCGAGGTACCCCGAACTACCTGGGATGATGAGTTCTTCTTATGGTGGAGAGAACAGATCATCGCGGTAGATGACTATCCCTATGCCGGGATGGATTTCCGAGGAGATCCAGATCTAGTACTTCCACCCGGTGCAGCATGGGGAGCAGTCGGTAAGTTTTTTCAAAAATTTTAACTTATATGATTTTTTGGATTTTTCAAATATATATGAAAATGAAAAACAAACATGTTTTTGGATTGGATTCATAATGACTGACAAATGAAAAATGATCATGTTTCAGATGTTGGACCAGTGCGTCCTGAGGGCCTAGCACGTCACAAACGCCGCAGAGGTGAAGCAGAGACAACGGATTCTGACAGGACCCTCCAGGCCGTGCAGAGAAACTTGGAGGGACTAACCCGCCAAATCCCTCTGGCTGCTGTGGAGGACTTGCCAGAAGCCGTCCAGAGACGGGTTGTAGGAGTACCCCGGGACTGGGTTAGACTGTTCCGCCGTGTGGCCACTGCGGTGATGTTCTATAGGAACGCTGGGCAGGGTCCTCAGGAGTAGATAGATTTTACATATTAGATGACTGTATATTTTTTGAGACTGAACATGATGGGGCATAAGCCCAAGTTTTGTACGGCATTGATGGATCCAAAATTTTGTAAAGTTTTTTGACATACCGATGATATATATACAGCGATATTTGATGTGATGTGATAAATGTATCAAATATATGATGTTTTTGATGATTAGAAATTATTGTATTGAATGATTAATATGCCAATCTAAAGCTTTATTAGCCAATGAGTCAGCAAACCAATTGTCAGCTCGAGGAATATGAATGAATGTTAAAAATTGAAATGACCTTTGTAACAAACGTACCCTCAAGAACAATCGTAATAAAGATGGATCTCGTACCCGATAAGTGTTGTTCAACTGTGACACCACCAGCTGGGAGTCCAAGAAAACTACCAACGAATCAACACCAAAAGATATTGCCTCCGAGAGTAGATGAATGACTGCAGTGTATTCTGCTACGTTATTGGAAGCAGGACCAATGCAGACCCCTCTTGATACCAACAGTTGACCGGAAGGATAGTGAAGCACCCAAGCCGCGGAAGCTAAGTTCCGGGTGTGTCTACTAACACCATCGGCGAAACCATAATGACTCATGACATCAACACAACCTGCCAAAGCAGATCAAAAACATCACCATCCCATCAAAAATCGAAAATCAAACAGATATGTACAAGACAAAAAACTACTATATACAAAGCAAAATGCCAGGCCAAAGCCTAGGCATAGTACTTCTTCAAATAGAGCCCATTTCGGGGCTCCGGCAACTCGTTCCCTTCGAAGTCAACCAAGGTATACACTCCTTTCTTAAGGACCTTCTTGACGATATAGGGGCCATACCACATCGACTTAAACTTTCCTGCCCCCAAGGCATCTTTTTCTTGGGCATAGACCAAAACAAGGTCACCTTCGGAAAAGACCCTAGGCTTAACCGCCTTATCGTATTGGACTTTGACTCGGTTTTTATGCGCTTCGTTCAACGTGGCGGCATCTCGACGCTGCTCATCAAGATGTTCCAGATGAAGAAGCCGCTCTGCCAGACTAGAAGTGTCAGGAAGGAGCTCAACAGCCAGTTTAAGGGAAGGAATCTCGCATTCAATGGGAAATACGGATTCCACCCCGTGGACTAACTGAAACGAAGTAAAGCCAGTTGCAGTTTTAACTGACGTCCTGTATGCCCAGAGTGCAGGATATAGCATAATGTGCCAGTTGGATCTATGTTTATCAATCGTCTGTTGAAGAATTGTCTTCAAGGACTTATTCACGGCTTCCACCTGGCCATTGGCCTGAGGATAATATGGAGACGAATGCTCCTGCCGGAAACCCAATTTAAGAGCCAACTCAGCCATCATACTGTTCTGAAAGTGACTGCCATGGTCAGTGACAATCTCTCTAGGTATACCGAAACGAGCAATGACTTGGTTGAAGAAGAAAAGAGCTGGAGTCTCACCATCGTTCCCAAAAGTAGGCATAGCTTCGACCCACTTCGTAAAGTAGTCTACTGCTACGATAATGTACTTGTGACCTTTTGCCGAAGGCGGGTTACAGGTAGTATAATCCATACCCCACTTTGTAAAAGTCCGACGAT
The DNA here is from genome assembly GCA_034641835.2 of Pinus albicaulis. Classification (NCBI taxonomy): domain Eukaryota; kingdom Viridiplantae; phylum Streptophyta; class Pinopsida; order Pinales; family Pinaceae; genus Pinus; species Pinus albicaulis. The sequence goes on along the minus strand of JAXQQM020084244.1, from coordinate 107,964 downwards.
GCTGGCCCACGGAAAAGCGGGCTAAGGATGAGCGCGCATTTTGGGCTCTGCACGACAAGGATGACCTTGACCGATTCCAATACAATCTTTGAAAATCGAAGACGGAAGTAGCAGCGAAAATATTTTGAGGCTGACAAACGATAAATGACCCCAGCTCACGTGAGAATCATTGAACGTACCACTTCTTCGAAAGTTAAGCAGCGTCTTAGGATTGAATCAACCCCTCGACGGTACAAAGCATCACCAATAATCAGATAACTTTTAGCTAAGTGACGCGGCTTACGACGCTCATCTTTCGAAAAAGAAGAGGGAAACTTCGCAGTCTGGAGATATACAATGATGTCCCCATACCAAGGATCTTGTGGAGAGATCAGAAACAAGTGTTCGTCCAGAAAGGACTCATCATAGATCATCGCCTCTCCACAAGGCAACTCGGAGATCAATTCCGCAAAAACTAATGACTTCTTGGATTTGGCAGACATGAACTCTAGATCAAATTCTTGTAAAATCACAATCCATCTATTATATTTGCCCCCAATCACTCGCCTGCTGAGGAAAAACTGAAATGGATTGGCAGCTGCCAAGACATAAGTTTTGCGAAGAATAATATAATGCCGGAGTCGCTGTACAGCATGAACTGCTGCCAAGGCTAATTTTTCTATCGGGGTGTATCGCAGTTCAGGTCCTACCAGTCCTCGACTAAGGTAGTAAATAACATTCTCAGCCAGAGCATCATCCTCCTGAACCAGAACCATACCAATGGTAGATTCTGCTGTAGCCAGATACAAAAGAAAATCTCTGCTATAATCGTGTGGACTCAGTAAAGGAGCAGAGGTCAATGCCTTTTTCAAGGCATCGAATGAGCGTTGAGCATAGTCGTCCCAAAGAAAAGGGACTCCTTTCTTCAACGGTCTCATATATCCCTTTGTAATCTCAGCATAGTTAACGATAAACCTCCGAAGAAAGTTAGACTTCCCTTGGAGACTTTGAAGTTGACGGATTGAAGACGGGGGAGGAAACCGAAGTATTGCCTCAACCTTGAAGGGATCTACCCTTATCCCTTCCCTAGACACGATAAATCCCAACAGCCGACCGAATGTTACCGCGAAAACGCACTTGTTCGGATTCAAACGAATTTTATAAAAACGACATCTTTCAAATACTTGCCGGAGGTGACCTGGATGATCCATCCTCTTTCGAGAATGAGCAGCTAGATCATCTAAGTATGCCTCGATGATTTTCTTGATGTCGTGGAAGGCGTAAGACATGGCCCGCTGAAAAGTAGCTCCAGCATTTTTAAGACCAAAAGGAATTTTCTTATATGCAAACGTACCCCAGGGACAAATAAATGAGGTCTTATGTTGATCTTCTGGACGGATAGTAATTTGATTATAACCAGAAAAACCGTCCATGAAGGAAAAAATTTCGTTACCGGCACACTCATCAATAATCTGATCAATGAAGGGTGTGGGGTAATTATCTTTAAGACACGCCTTATTCAGGTCTCTGAAATCGATGCACACTCGAATTGTTCCTTGCTTTTTATCAACAGGAACGGGGTTTGAAACCCATTCAGTCAGAGGAACTGGGAAAATGAATCCCGCCTTAAGCAGCTTTTCAACTTCAGCTTTGATAGCTGCTGCCTTCCTAGGATTAACCGGACGAAGTTTTTGCCTGAATGGCTTAGCGTTTTCATACGTCTTGATCTCATGTTGGACAATAGATGGATCTATGCCAGGCATTTCCTCATAAGACCAAGCAAAAACATCCCTATACTCTTTGAAGAGCTCGGTATAGATTTGAACTTCTTCACGGGAACATTCAGCTCCAATGAAAACGTTCTCGATAATGTTGGGATTTCTGGAGATGTTCACCGGGATAGTCGGAGAGATCACAGCCATGTTCCCTTCAGCATAAACCTGTGCTGGTGCTAAGGGGCTCAAGACTGGGTGAACAGGTCCAGGAGACTGAGGACTTGGAAAACTAGCTTCGACTTCGCTCAAGTCAGGTAGGAAGTAAGACCGATGATGCAAGTCATCCCACGGTCTCTCTATACCTGTCATTGCTTCCCGGATGGCCTCTTCAGATGGAAGAGTTGTATCTAGACAATCCTGGGCAGAAGAAGAAGTAAGCGTCCAAGCCGGAGCCACATCACCATCCAACTCTTTCGGCGAAAGAGGAGCTGGATCAGACTCTGCAGTGTCAACAACAGACTGATATGCAATCTCAGCTGCAGAAATCGGGAATGCCATTCCACCCACTTGCCCTTCCTCCAAAGTGGCAGTTGGGGAAGGTAAGGTCCAAGGGTTCGAAAAATAATGAGTTCGAAAGAACTCTCTTCGAAGGGGAGCCTTGGAGGATGAAATAGCATTAATAGACACCTTAGGAGGAGGAAGATCAAAAGAACCCATCAGGGAAGAATACATTCCAACTCCCAGATTCTCAACAGGCGCCTTAGCATTGTCCAACTTAGGAACAGATGAGTCAGAAGGCGCGTCCAGGTCTACAGGAGGACAGTCCAGTTGATCCACCGTAACTATCCTTCCTTCGTGGGGGAAACATACTATTCGAAATAGTGAGGATGCAATAGCATCCATATCATATATCCAGTTCCTCCCCAACAGAAGGTTGTAGTCCAAGGCTGCATCTACTACCTCAACCTCTATGTTAACGGTTTTGCCCCCAACACAGATGGGCAAAGCCGGGACAATACCATGGGGCCTATGAGAATGGCCATCGAATGCAGTAAGAATAGTGCTAGATGGAACAGCTTTGGGAGATCCTAGAGTCTTCGAGCATGCGAGAGACATCACGCAAGTAGAAGCACCCTCATCAACGACCGTGCGAAAGATATTAGTCTTCCGGTACGATGATTTAATATGGAAGGCCATATGATGAGGAAGTCTCTTCTTAAAATTCTTCATATCAAAGGTAATCAGAAGAGAATTTTTCGGATCAATAGCCCCAATGGCGGTGAGCAAAGCACTGCGCTGAGCCGGACAAGACTGGAGTACCTCTAAAGCTGACATAGCACAAGGACTCTGCGCCAGATCTTCTACAATCGAGTAGTTCTGGGCAGCCCTCATGTTCGGATTAATCGTTGACCGCTTAGAAGATGCTTTTGGCACCCGAGGCATAGACTCGACAGTTGGCTTCGTGATATGAAGCGGCTCAGTAGCATCAGGAACTTCCTTAGCTTTCGAAGATTCCTCTCCGCCATAATCACGGGATCTCGTAGCGGCATCCACGTGAGCACTCATCATAAAGATATTCGATGGAATTTCCCCTTCCTGAGGACCTCCAGAGGAAGCCCCAGGATTTTGATTCGCGCCAGCAATTAATTGCTGCCCTTGGGGAAAAGGGTTTGTTAGCACGGCCTGGGAACTAGAAGAACCTTGCTGAGATAACAGGCGCTGAGCATCCTGAATTTTCGGGCAAAGATGCGTGAGATGGTCTCCAGCACAAAGCTTGCACGGAAACTTAACTTTCTTTTTCTCCTTTTGCCCTTCACCAAGACGCTCGTTGGTCTTATTTGCATTGCCCTTCCCATTCTTGCCCTTCTTCTTGTTATTACGTCCCTTCTTCTTCCCATCGGACTGTTGATTTCCTTTGGGTTCAGAAGATTGGACAGCATTAATGGACAAAGACTGGGAAGGTGATGAATCCGCAGGCACAGCCTGACCAGAAGGAGCAGATTGTAAAGACAACTGCTGCAATTGAGAAAGCAGGCTGGCTGCACTACTACTGACCGATCCGACAAGTCCATCACCATGCGGACCAGGTTTGGGTTTCGATAGATCCAATTTGGAGCGAGGAGCATTGGGCAAATACTTGTAAAGCATGCCAGACTGAGAATAGATCAACTCTAGCTGCTGGGCCCTAAAGATGGCCTGCTCCTCGGAATATACCCTTGACATGGGTACATCCTTTGAAATATCTGACTGAAGCGATTTCAAAAACCACTCGAGAAGGAACTCACCTGGAATATGGGCTTTGATAAGCCTCTTCCTTCTCCTCCATTCCTGAATATGATCAGAAATGTGAGTTGCCTCATCCTGCTTAAAATTAGCCAGGAGTTCGGTCCCAGCCTCATATCTGACGGGCAACTGGAAATGGTTAAGAAAAGTGACAACCAGTTCTCCAAATGTGGCGAAACTGCCCCCAGTGAGCTCTATATACCACTTCGCGGCATTTCCAGTTAAGGTGCGCTGAAATAATCTCAATCTAATCGAATCGTCGATCAGAGAGTTGGATGAACACCATAAGTGGAATGTGGTGACATGGTCTGCCGGATCTTCACCATTCTTACCTTCAAACTTAGGAATGTCTGAAGGAAGTTTGGTTGGAACCGGAGGCCAACCCGGACTATACCGAATCGGGTCATTAGTTAACTTCGCCAAGTCTGGCAAGTTTAACGTTGCCAGAAATGGTAATCGCGGCGGAGTCTGAGAATTCCATCCTTGATAGGATGGATTTCCCACATTCTGAAAAGAATAGCCTGGATTTGATGAGGCACCAGGCTGCCAGAAAGGACCCGTAGAAAACGGAGAAGAACCTCCTCCCCACGCCGAGTTACCAAGACCCAGACTATTTCCCCCCGCTGAAGTATTAACTGAAGATGTAAGCCCCTGGTAGGGGTTCCATGCATTAGATAAAGGAGAAAAAGACTGATAAGCACTCGATGCGGGGAAAGAAGCATTCCCTGGATGACTCGCGATGAACTGATTCCCTGCCCCCGACGTTACAAACATAGGATTCCACCCCATAAAAGCGGTCGAACTTGGTCCCTGAGCCCAAGGGTTAAAACTCTGGGTTTGGGACGTGAAAGGAAACGACCCTAAAGAAGGATTGGGACTGGGAATATGTCCAGTCCCAAAGGGGAAACCCTGGAAAGAAGCTGATCCACTAGCCATGTTGGACATGGGCGTAGATCCAGCTGCACCGGCGGTAAAGGAAAAAGAGGGATTTCTAGCAATGGACATCCCTGAAACAAAGGGACCAGATTGGGAAGCATATGCTTGGGTGAACCCAGAGCCAAACATAGCAGTGCTAGAAGCACTCGAAGATAGAGCAAGAGTGCCCCCTGCCTCGACAGAAGCAGGGGTCTGAATGCCCGCGGCACTCACGGTAGAAGCCGCGTTCCCAGTCGTGGCCATCGAAAGATAAGAAAGATAAGGAAGATCCGGCGGTCTCTCAGACTCCGGTCCGACGTACTCTATAACACACGGATGATCAAGAGGAAGAGGAGATGGACCTGTAGCTGCAGGCTCAGGTATATCTTCTATCTGAAAATCTTCCTCCTGAGGAAACAATACCCTCGAGGTGAGCGAAACGCTCCTCTCGGAACCGACACCGGAATCAGCAACGAAACCTTCAGACCTTAGTGGAGGATCTCTCTCCACAGCGTGAGACTCTACAGGGTGAAAACCACCTGCTAGATCGCTCCTACGCCTTCTCGAAGAAGGCTCTGCACTCTCGGGAGATAACCCCCGGACTCTCCTCGAACGTCGGCGGCAATCGGCTCACTTTTACAAATTTATTATATTAGACTCAAGAAAAGTGAAAAGCTGCGACAGCTAGGAGCGAAAACACACACTACATTCAAAAACACGAAGAGCTTGACAAGCAAACAACCTCCCAGTATTTCCGCTCACGGTGATAGGGAATGGGACACCAAAATACGGAAAGCGAAGTATCGGACCTTCCGACGGTCACCGGGATGATTGGGGCCCCAGAACGACTAGCGAAGGTATCAGAAACAGTTACGCCGACCTCCTAACGACAACCTTTGCCGGCTCAAGCACCCAAGCTTCGCAAGGGCACCCCCCAGAAGTACTGCTGAAAGTGATGCGACGTCTGCCTCAGGTACCACGGGTATTCCCCCCCGCAGTCACCTGTGTGGAACCTAGGAACGGCAACTATGGACACCAATCCGTATCAGAAGCTGGGCGGAACGGTCTTGAGGTTAGATTCAGCTAATCGGAGGGGGGGTATCCCTCTTCTTAACCTTCACTTCCCCTCGCGCTTGACTCTCGGATGAGAGCTTTCCCAGTCCACCTCACGGAGTTGGATTTCGCTCAATTAATAAACTTTTATGTTTGTTTGAGCGGCCTTGGAGAGTTAACTCTCCTCTCTCCTATTCCAAGGCCCTACAACCTAGCTAGTTGGTGATTGACACTTAATAAAACTTGCTAGTTGATTTTAGATTAACTCGCTTATTTTAAGGGCTGTTGTATTAAGTCACAAGGATATGGAGTTGAAACCAATGATGTTCTGACGCAAAAGAAATTAATAAAAACCTGACTACATGCACATGCAGTTCTTAGTCTTTCGATGAAGAGCAATTTCTATGTAAGTTCTATGAGACTAAAAATGTATTTTTCTTTTCGAATTACAAACTCACACTCACAAAAATTAAGAAGCTAACTAAATGATTCAATGCACCTAATGCAAATGACCACTAGCATGTAAATTCTAAGATGCAGAAAGTCCCTTGAAACAAGGTGAAATTTCCCAAAAAGGCTCCTTCAGTTTTAACTCATCTTTTTGATATCCAGAAAGAAAATTCTTGCAAACAAGAACTCTCAATATAAGACACCAAAATACTCAACAAGAAGAAGAAGAAATCAAAGACACCCTCTCCTCAAAATCAAGCTAAAAACTAGAAGCAAGAAACTTCACTAAAGTTCCAAAAGATGAAACCAAACGAAAATGAAAAAGGCAACAACAAAAACAAAAACAAGAAACAATGTTTTTTGAGTTTTTGATATGCAAAAACAAAAAGCAAAACAAATGTTTTTTGGACCTTTTAGTTTTATAAAACAAGAGCTTCAAGAAAACCAAGAACAACTATCCCAATCCAAGCCAAAACGAGACCAAATTTCAAGCATAAACTTCGGCTATGCCCCCAAACCTTATAAGGCTAATGATAGCAAGATCAATAAGAGCAATGGAAGACCAAAAACTCAATCTAACAGCCTATAGAAATAGTGCAAATTCGTTGCAACACAAAACTCCAAAGAAACAAGAAAAGATCTTCGAAAATTGCAACAAAACCCTAGCCTATGAAACCCAAGAAAACCAATCGAAAACCAAGCAAAGAATGCAATGCGAAGCACAACACAAAGACAGGAGCGAGTCAGTGAGTAGAAGCTCTCTGTTCTGGTAAAGCAGAACAGCCAAGGACGCTCAGAAAGCGATCTTGGAACTCAATCCAGGAGTGCTAGCACCAACAAGAACACTTCGCCAAAAAGATCAGTTTTCGGACAAACGAAAGAGAACCAAGACTTAAAACCACTTCTGTCACACTCCAGTAAGTACAGAGACTCTGAAGACACAGGCCTCCACAGCCAGAAAATACCAAAAACACCAGAATCTTGAAATTTCAAATTCAGCCTAGGTATACGCGACCTTGCAGTTATGCAACCAGCGTGTATACGCGTCTATGTTGAGGGAAACCCACGTATACGCGGTTCCTTCTACACAAAATCGCGGGTATACGCGACTGTGTGCAAACAAAACTGCGTATACAAAGAAAGATAATGAAAAATAAAAAGTACAAGTCTGGGAAAGGTATCAAAGCTTCAAACTGACTGCAAGAAAGAAAAATGGACTGTAAAAGACAGAAAAAACTGTTGGTAACCTACCAAACAGCTGAAACAACCCAACAGGAGAATCACAAAAATGTAATCCCCAGCGGAGTCGCCAGTTCTGTTTCGGGGATTTAACACCCTAGAGGTTGGTTGGGATTCAACCTCCACAGAGCAGGGGCGTACTACTTAACAGAGACTCACACGATCATGCACATTCATAAAAACGAAATAGAGCAAAACGAGAGGTTTACCCGTTGGTCCTACGTTTGAAGTAGATCCACGTGGAGTTCAAACTGCCTGCAACCGTCCTTCCTCCTTCACCTGAAATGCAAGAAGAAACCAGCACAAAGGACAAGTTGTACAGTATATTTCTACTCTATATGTTAGTGAGATTCATATAAAACATTAAATAAATCATCATGAATGCATGTATAACAAATATTCTTCATACATTAAAGCATACACTAACACGTTTTCTTCGGGAACAGCATGATACTTCTGTATTATAAATAGTACGTACAAAAGTAATCAAGTGGAGAGATCACCTGATCCTTCCAAGGCCTTCGCGGACCGTCGTCCGGATCCGTCCAGCCCTTGCCTCGCTAAGACTCCTTCCAAACTGGTGCATACGAGATAACATATAAAGGGATGTATATCTCAAGGAAACAAGGGTTTCCTATGATGAACTAGGAAAGTGCGGGAGGCACGGGGAATCAGACTTGGATAGGAACCAGAGTATAATAATAATAATTCTCTCTCTCCCTTAGGCCATACATATGAGGTCTTTTACTCGTCCCTCCAAGTAGTTGGCGATTGGAAAGCTTGATTGTGTACAGAGGCTGAAGGTGGTTGAACTACGAGTAACAACTGTATTTGACGCGAAATTAGGGATTTTTATATATTTTAATCATTAAAATGGCAAGGAGCTAAGTTTTTAAACCATTTCTTGACTTCTCCCCCTAAACCTTGAGAAAAAATTCTCATCTTAATGGTCTCTTATTCTATTTCCATGTAATCAAAAGTATCATTCATTTTATCCACATGCTGCTAGGCAGTAGTAGGTTCATTTGCAGTGAAATGGGGAATTTTTGACTGATAATAATTTGGCAAAGGAACCATAGGCTGTGGTAACACTAGTGGAGCATACCATGCTGCCATGATTGGAAATAATGGGGGATTTACAAGAGGGAAAGAGAGTTGAAATGGAGTGTTTTGAATAGTGGATGCGTGGATAAGAGTGGAAGAAACACTTGGGCCAACAAACTAATGATGAGTAGATTTGTTATGGAAGGAGATGAAGTGATGGAGAAGTTGATAATCAGGTGGAGTAGAAGGTGAAGCTTCTCTGCTAAAGCTCTGTTGCAAATCTGAGGTTTCAAAATCAACTTGATTTAAATCACTTTGAGATTTATTTCTGAATAGATTCTTTGTGTGAGGTAAGTCAAAGTGAGGATCTTTCAAGACTGTAAGATTTTCAGGGACAGATCTTGTTCTTGGAATGGACCTACCAATATTTGGTTTTCCAGGTCTAGAATTTTGCCACAAAATCCTCTCTAGATTTTCAACTATGGTAGGTGGATTAGGATCTGAATTGGATCTAGTGTTAATCCTATGTGAAGCCAGATTTCAGTTTTCTAAAATTTAGAGAGGAAGAGGTGTTTAAGACTGTTTTTCAAAAGTTCTCCTCTCACAATGATTTCTATAATAGGATAAATAGGCTTCTAAAATTCCTAAAGGCTGGTTAACACAATATTTTAAGAAAATCTAGAGATCTAGAGGAGTAAAATGCCTATTGGGGCTAGTGGAGTCGCCAGGTGGAAATTTTTAGCTTTTCTGAAGGTAAAATGTTTTATGGTCCACCACCAATGGTTTATTTGAAAACCAATCTGAATTTTTTTGGGTTTTTCTGAGTTATATGTGGTTCTCTGGTTATGAGAGTGTCCTATACCTGATTCAACACTTAGCTAAGGTGGTGAAACAAATAGAGTCTACTCTATGTCTTACTAGCTGATTTATTCAAGGTTTGATAAGGGTCTCTTAGAATCCTAAGGGTTACTTATATTTCCATTGATTCAGATAGATCCTATCATGATTACCATTATGTTGGTAGTGCTTGAAGAAGCTATGTTTCACTTAAATGAATATTGAGTGTCTTGTTTGGGGACCTTTACTCAAAATTCCCACCGTGATTGCCAAAATGTTGGGATCCTGTGATTTGGCCGATTGGAAAACCAAATGACAAGGCAACATATAAACCAATCTTTAGAGCTCTAGGATCTAGCCCTCCTAGTCTCAGAGAGGGATCTCTCAATTGTTTTGCAAAGATATGACTTGTTTTATTGTAAAGGGTTGATTTTAGGCTAGTTATTAAGCTTGAGTTTGTTTGATTGTTTGATGGGACATGATGATCTAGGCAGCATAGATAGAAAAGGGAAATATCTAAGTCATTGGGCAATGGAGTCAAGTGGAAATGGTAACAAGTTTATAGATGAATCAGGGATATCAAAATGGAAAATCTAACTTAGCTATTGGATTAACAAAGTATTTCAGGTGAAATGAAATGAACATTAAGGGTTTAGAATGAAAAGAAAAACTAAGGGCAATTAAGCATCCTTAATTATATGTACTTCTCAACAAAGGGACTTAAAACATTATCTGGTGAAGGAGTATTTTATAGACAAAGCTAACCATGAATTCTAGAAATTACACTTCAACAAATAACAATTTCAAGACAAACTTTCAAAATGAAATCTAAGACTCGAGGAACGCTCTATTTCATCAAAATTTCACTTTCAAGGATAAGAAAACATTTAAGATTCACAAATAACTGCATTTATAGAAGAGGGAACTCCTAAACATCTAGGACTACAATTATAAAGGCCTTCAAAACAATTCTTTGAGCAAGTACAAAGGGTATGATCAAAACAGACCTCTTTGGCAAACTTTGGACAATGGTACTTTGAAAGGAGACTTCAGAAACAATTTTTTAAAGTGTCAACAAGAAGCACGGAAAACCGTAAATCATCTTGAGGGCAACTGTGTTGAAATATTCTTGAAATAAACAAGCTTACGGGTTGAAAAGCAGTTAAAGTACTCAATCAAACATTCAACAGATGAAAACATAAAGATAGTGAAGAGTAAACAGGTCTAAGGTGCTTCCAGGAGACATTTCTTAGCTTAAAAATTTTACTCTACTGTAAGAAAGGAATGGTGAAAATAGAATGGAAAACAAGAAAAACATAAATAGATTTAGAATACTTCACCAACAGCCAAGCTCAGGGATCCAATGACAGAGCTTTCTCCATCAACAAACAGGTCAAAACATCCACAGGTTCCAGTACATCAATTTCTCTTCAATCTCAGCAGAACTATGTATTACTTCAAAGAGTTATCAAATGCCCGCATACAATGAGTTCAAATGCAATATTTATGCTGCAAATGAGGAGGTGGAACTATCTACGGTTCAAAATGTTATTAATGACACAGTAAATGCACTCCTATTCTTAAAAACCATGCAAGGCACAAGGTAGGAATGTTTCTCAACTACTTATCTGTGTATTAAATCTATCTTTACTTCCTGAGGATGAAACAGCTGAAAAGATTGACTTTAAGGCCTTTTTCTGTCTTTACAATAACTATCTGACAGTTTATAAAATATATTTTTGTGTAATAGCTGCTAATTTGTCTTTTGAGGTATAAAGTAAGTGAAAGGTGTCACTTTTGATTTATCAAGTGAATAACTGCTCCTTTGATGTATCTAAGGCTGTATTTTTAAGCTTGCTTTGCCTTGAATTCATCTTAAAACTGTGTTTTAAGACCTTTTTAGCCTTGATCTGCTAATTAATCCTTTAAATCTTTTGTCTGTCTCTTTATACCTTGATATTCTATTTTTCTGCCTTTATCTCTTTTTCTTTTCAATAACTATTTTTATTCATTAATCCCTCATACACTTTAAAACCCTCATTAGGCTTTAATTCTCTGTGTTAAGGCTTTTGATTTCACCTTAATCCCTTTTGATGCATTATATTGTCTTTTTTTTCCCTTTATATACTGCTTTAAACTGTTAAACCACATAGTTAAGTCCTCTAATCTCCGATATCTGACTTTAGTCTTCATCCTTCAACCTTTAATCTCTGTTTCTTTGAACTCTATTCTTAATTCACTAACTTTTCTTTGTTTTGTCATGTGCAATTGGATTTTTAGTGTGTTGAAGGGTTTGATGGTGTAAACAGTGTTCATAAAGCACTGACCAAACCATAAAATGAAACCTGACAACCCCTTTCTTCGTCATTTGGCTTCTATTTAGACCGTGAAGGTCATCATCTTCTGGCCCCCATCCCTTTATGGACTGTGGGAGGGTTTTCGGCCCTTAAGACTGCCATGGAACTTGCAAAAAACCATAAAACATGTTATAAACCCTATGTGTATTCGGACAAGCTGTTTACAGAGGTCGGGCGGAAGTGGAAAGAGAAATGATGAGAAAATGAATGTGCAGAAGGGATTTATGGAGAAAACCTGCAAAAAACCAGCTTTAAAACTGTATTTGGCGTGAAGATGGGCAAAGTGGTTTCACGAAAACCACGAATGGTTTTCGCCCGATGATTGAGTGGTAAGCGGTTTATGTTGAATCGAACACAATCCAATTAAAAAGGGACGCATGGCCTTTGTAAAACCGACAGTATCACACGATTTTTTTTATTGTTAAAACTCGGATGGTGAATTCACACGATATGTAATGTAGACCGTTGGATTTGGGGGAGAATATCCAATGGCTACGGGGGAGCACGATGGAGAGAAGTGCACAGTGGGGAGAAATTAGTGGAAGCCAGGTGTTGGTGAATGATTGGATGAATGGTTGGGTAGTGGATGGTGGGTCCAGAGTGGTTGGGTGCCGGGATTGAACAAGAACCGTCAATTTTTAATAAATCAATGGTGGGGATCGATGTGGAGGATGGATGGATAAAACAAAGGGTAAGGGGCGGGGGCTAAAGATTAGGAAAAAGGTGCGGTATTATGGGAGAACACAGAACCGGGGTGTAGAGAAGAGGGTCTTATCGCATCAGCGGGAGAAGGGGGAGCGATGTAATGGAAAAAGAAATAACGTCGATGCGATGGGGGCTTAAGAAAAAGGCGTAGGGGCATGGTCCCGTGGAGGGATATGTGACCAGGGGCCAGAAGAGAGGAGCTAATCACATCAGCGGGGGGAACAAGGGTGAGGGGATGAAGAACTATGATAATGCCGATGCGATATAAAATTGTGATGCGATATAAAGTTGCGATGCGATAGGCGCTAGCGTCAGGTCATGGGGCTCGGGCATATGAAGGAGAAAGAGCTGGGGGCTAAGCCAAAAGGGGCTAAAGCTTGTTTTTTAATAAAAAAGTGGAATAAGAGGGTTTTATGTGTTTTTTATGGGTTTTTGGTGTTCCGGATGAAGTAAAAGGATTTTTTAAAACAAAATAAGAAAGGGTTAAGTGGTTTTAAAGGGTTTTTCGAGGGGAATAAGGATAAAATGAGAAGCAAAAAAAGGGGATCTTTGGAAAATGGGGCCTTAGAAAACAAATTCTTTGGGAACAACAGGCTTACTTGGTGGATTTATTTTTAAGGAAACAACAGTATTTTGAAGGGAACAACAGGCTAAGGAAAAACACTGTTAAGGAACAACAATAGGGAACAACAATGCTAAGGAATAACATTTTTAAGGAACAACAGGATAACCTTTTTAGGAAAAATAGATGAAGATTTTGGTGAACTGAAAAACTTAGAAAGATGAAGGCAGTGAGATTTCTAGAACTCATAATGTTTTTTGCAATTTTGTTCTAGAAATTTGGGTTTGTCAAATTTAGTCATCTTTGGATAAAATCAAAATTATGGATGAACAACACCTCGCGCCTATCAGAGACACACTGTAGGAGTGTCGAGTCGAATCCACCACTTGTTGAGGCAGCTAGTATAGGCCGTGACATGTTATCATGAGCATCATGCTGATTAGACACCTAGGTTTATTTTGTCTGCATATTTTTGCGAGACATGATGTCTCAGGATGTAACAGAAACATACACATATTTTTTGACGTTATGATGCACATAGTTGCAAACATGCGATATATATATATACATCTATTTCCTTACATGGATCTTTTTACATATTAAGATGTTTTTACAAATTATGCAAATGTCTATCTAATACAATGTTAGCCACTGTATCAGTTAACGTCTTCATTTGTCTAGGAATCTGTTGATAAGTAATGAAATCAAAATGTCTTTCCAACAAAAGAATACGTAAATACAATTCAGAATGTATGGATTTCTATCCGAATAATGATTATTGAGTTGTAGAACAATAAGCTGTGAATCTATATTTACAAGCAATGCGTGTATGCCGAGATTAATTGCCTCGGTTAATAGCTGAATGACAGCTCTATATTTAGCGACATTGTTTGTAGTTTGTCCTAGACATATACCTTGCAGGTCTATCAACTCACCAGCAGGATTATAAATTACCCAGGTTGCTGAAGGCAAATTCCTGGTACTGCGAGAAGCACCATCCGTAAAACTGACATAAAGGGTAATACAAATATACATGATAAGCAAGAAAATGCTCACAAAGCACACCAAACCCAAAAACATGTACAAAAATGAAAATAACACCTATGTACACCTGATATGCACAAATGACTTATGCATAATATTTTTTGAGATACAATCCATTTCTGGGTTGTCCAAGAGGATGGCCTTCATAGTCAATTAGTTCATAGGCCCCATTTTACAACACACGTTTAATGATGTAGGGCCCATGCCACATAGGTTGAAATTTACCTACCCCCATATTATCATGAGCTTGATCATATAGGAAGACGAGATCTCCTTCAATGAAAGAACGAGGGGAAACTGATCAATCAAAATGAGCTTTAACTCGCTTCTTTTGTGCCTCGATGACCAAAGTAGCTAAGCGACGAGTTTCATCTAACCTCTCTAAGTAAAGGAGACACTCTTCATCTAGTGAAGTATTAGTCAGTAATTCCACATCTAGCTTGAGTGAAGGTATTTCACATTCAATCGGGAGAGAAGCTTCTAGACCATAAACCAACTGAAAAGGGGTGAACCTGGTCGCACTCTTCACTGAGGTTTAGTATGCCCAGAGAGCCGAAAATAACATGAGATTCCAGTTTTATTTGTGGATCCCAATCGTACATTGAAGCATTGTGACAAGAACTTTGTTCACAGCTTCAACCTAGCCATTAGCTTTACTGTAGTATGGCGTTGAGCTGTCGTGACGCAGGCCCAACTTAAAAGTCAACTCCGCCACCATATAATGCCGAAAATGGGAACCATGATCGGTGACGATGGCTTGAGGGACACCAACCTAACAATAATATGATTGAATATGAACTGAGCGGCTATCTTACCATCAACGACAAGTGTAGGCATTGCTTTGGCCCATTTGGTGAAGTATTCCACGACTACGATGATATGAGCATGCCCCCCGGCCGAGTGAGGGTTACACGTCATAAAATCGATGCCTGATTTGGCATGGGGACCAACGGTAATGTTAGGGTGAAGGGGAATAGGTGGCACACACATCTTGCATTGATAAATTTGGCAATCATGGCATTTACGAATTGCGACAATACAGTCTTTGAAAATGGAAGGGAAAAAATACCCAACATGAAGTATCTTTTGTGCAGTAGCGTAACTAGACATGTGACCACCACAGGTGCCACTGTGAAAATCATTCAAAAATTTCTCAGCTTCCTCGAGGGTCAAACATCGGTGGAGTATGGAATCAACGCCAACGTGATAAAGCGTATCTCCGACTATGCGATAAGGTTGCGAGTGATGCCAAATATGACGGCGGGCATCCTTGGTCAACTCAGACCCGAATGTGGAAGTCTAGAGATATACGATGATATCACTTTACCAGGGATCGAGGGTGCTAATAAAGAAAAGTGTATCGTCCGGGATATGGTCCTGAGAATGAGATGGAGTGGAGTCGGAAGGAAGGGAACAAATCAAATCAGCAAAAACCAGTGATTTCTTTGATTTGGCAGCAGTAAATTCCAAATTGAACTCTTGGAGGATAACAATCCACTTTGATTATTTCCCCCCCAGCAATTGTCAAGAGAAAATATAGGTCATGGGGTTGCAATTAGAAATCACAGTCACCATACGCAAAAGGATATAATGACAAAAACACTGGACAACCTGGACTATAGCCAGTGCTAACTTCTCGACATGATCATAACGCATTTAAGGATCGAGAAGGTTATGAGACAAGTAATAAATTACATGTTCGTGACCGTCATCATCATATTGAACCAAAACATGTAATAAATGACATGTTCATGGAAATGGTACTAAAAGCGGTAGCCAAGTAGAGGGAAAAATCACGATGATAATTGGGAGGACGTAAAAAAGGAGCATTGACCAACAATGTCTTGAGTGTATCAAAATATTGTTGAGCAACCTCATCCCAATGGAAAGGGACATCCTGTTTCAAAAGTCATGTGTATCCTTTAGCTACTTCGGCATAGTTCGGTATAAAATGACATAGAAAATTGGCCTTACCTTGCAGACTCTGTAACTGATGTTTTGAGGATGGAGAGGGGAGATTAACAATAGCCTCAACCTTAAGTGGATCGAGGCGAATTCCGTCTTTAGATACGATAAACCCTAAAAGTCTACTAGAATCAACACAGAAGACACACTTATGTGGATTAAGTCGAATGTTGCAGTGTTGAAAACGAAGAAAGATCTAACAAATATGGTCCGGATGGTCCTTACGCTTAGCTGAATGAGTCAGAAGGTCATCCAGGTAAGGCTGAATGATGTGACTAATGTCATAAAAAGCGTAGGATATCGCTCACTGGAAAGTGGCCCTGGCATTCTTCAATCCACAAGGGAGTTTCTTGTATGCAAAGGTACCCCAAGGATAGATAAAAGCCATCTTATGTTGATCGGCCGGGGGAATATTAATCTTATTATACCCAGAAAAGTCGTCCATCAGGGAAAAAATCTCACTCCCGCCACAGTCATCAATGATTTGATCGATGAAGGGAGTGGGATAATTATCCTTAGGACAGGCCTGATTTATGTCACAGTAATCAACACAGACATGGAAAGTTCCTTATTTCTTATCGATATGAGCGATGTTTGAAACCAAATCTGTCAAGGGAATTGGATAAATGAAACCATTTTTGAGAATTTTTTCAACTTCACTTTTAATGGTTGCAGCCTTTCTAGGGTGCACCGGACGAAGACGCTGACGAACAAGCTTTGAACCGGGATAGGTAGGGATTACATGCACCACTATACTAGGATCAATGCCAGGCATTTCTTCATAGGACCATGCGAAAAAATCATGAAATTCGTGGAAAAGGCTAGTGTAAACTTGGAATTCATCTGAAGAACAAGTGACTCCCACGTGGATGTTCTCGACGATTCTTGATCTCACGGAAATGTCAATAGGCATCATCTGTTTGATATTGCTCAAGTTACCTTATGTAAATAATTCATGTGTCAGAATTGGCATTTGAAGCGGAGGAGAAGGGACTTGAGATGCAAAACGCTCAAGACATGTAGACATAGCCCCGATGCCAGGCATAAACGAAGAACGATGATGACCATCGTCCTGCGGCAAGTCTTCAAGAGACATGGTTTCCATGATAGCTTCATCAAAAGGAAACACTTCTTTAAAAGGATCAGGCGAGTCTGAATCACCGAGCCTGGGGGATTGAGAATACACATCAAGAGACAAGCTCAAAGGATCATTATCAGAAGGTGAAGTATCCGATGTAGCAATGAGTTCACAATAATCGATTTCAATTAGACTCAAAGGAATCGAATCTCCATATGAATTGACTTGTTCAGGCGAAGGAATAATCCACGGGTCATCTGACCAATAGATCATATTAATTTGAATAGTCTTTGGTGGTGAAAGGGTAAAAATACCCAAGAGGGTTGGATCCTTGAAAAGACCCGGTCCAACGCTCTCAAAGGGAGAAGGAATCTTATCCACATACGGAACGTTGTTCTCGGAAGAAGAGGTAAAGAAAGACAATTGATTGATAGTAACTATCTTGCCCTCATGTGGAAATTTCAAAACATGGAAGAGGGTGGACGGAACACAAAGCATAGCGTGAGTCCAACTGCGACTGAGTAGAGTATTGTAATTGAGTTTAGCATCAACGACTTCTACTTCAACATTGACTGACTTCCCTTTCAATGTAATCGGTAAACTTGCGAGAACACCCAAAGGTTTTTATTCCCTTCCATCAAATGCTTTAAGGGAATTTGGCGATGAATTCAGGGTTGGAGAACCGATGGCCTTCCAGCACGGAGTAGACATGACGCAGGTTGATGCACCTTTGTCCACAACGGCTCGATGGATGTCGAGACCATTAACAACGACTTGTATAATGAGCACAATTTGGTGCGGAAGTCATGGGACAAAATTCTCTAGATTGAAAGCGAGAAGGCTAGTATCAACAAGATCAACTTCACCAATAGCAGATAATAAAGCTTTTCATTGAGATGGACAACTCTGGAGTACTTCTAATGTAGACATCACGGACCGTACCTGTGCTAAATCCTCAACAATACTGTAATGTTGAGCAACACGAGCATTGGGATTATAAGAATATTTTCGGAGAACACCTTTGGAAGGTGGTTGCACAATAGGTTCAGCACTGGGCCTTTCAATCTCAAGAGGGCCGGAAATAGGTGGAGGAGGAGGACCAGCAGCGATCTCATTCCCCGTTGCCTGATGCAACCCTGCATAATCTTTCGATCAAGTAGTAATGGAAATGGATGCAGAACCGTTCATCATGAACACTTGAGAGCCAGATGGAACATATGATTGAGGTTGCTTGACCATCTAGGTCTGCTGAGATGGAAAAGGTTCTTTAAGAACAATTGGAGTACCCTGATTTCTTTTGAGCAACTTACTCACTTCGGATCGTCGAGGACAATCCTTGGTGTAGTGGTCTTCATGAAAAATCAGACAGGGATATTTTGGCTTACGCTGGGAACCATCATCAGCTTGATATTTGGATGAATCTGGTTTCAGGACATCGGCCTTGGTCTTGCCTTTACCCTTATTTTTCCCTTTAGAAGTCTTATCCACCGGATTGGATTGAACCTCATTGACCTCCGAGGTTTTACCAGGATTCGAACTACTGGGGAGCAATATCATTGGAAGAATTAGACTTTTGCTTCCCAAGGTTGGAGGAAGAAGACTTACGCTAAGTCTGAGACACATAACCAATAATACCGTCGACAGATGGGGTCACCGGTGCAATAGAAGTTCCAGGTTGAGGGGCATCAGTAAAAATATCATACAATATGCCCTATTGAGAGTACATGAGATCAAGGTACTAGGCACGAACAATGGCCTGTTCCTCGGTTACACATGCCCCCATGGCTATGTCTTTCATAATCTAATTGACAAAGGAGGTAGTGAACCAATGAGTAAGAAGTTGATCAGGAATTTAAAATTTGATCAAGTGATGATGACGTCTCCATTCATGAATATGGTCTGAGATATGAGTAGCCCAGTCCTGTTTCAAGGAGGTGAGCAGGTGCGTCTCGACTTCATAACAAAATGGTAATTGAAAATGAGTAAGGAACGCCATAGTGAGAGAGTTGAAATCTTGAACGATACCACGAGAGAGATCGATCTACCCCTTAGTAGAAAAAACAGTAAGAGTTCATTGGAAAAGACAAAGTCGAATGGAATCATCAACCCAAGAGTTAGAGGAACACCACAAGTGGTAAGTCATAACATGTGCTTGTCGGTCTTCTCCGGACTTGCCCTCAAATTTGGGAAAATGACTAGGAATGTTAGTCGGAACTGGAGGCCAATAAGGGTTGTGGAGAGTAGGATAAGTCGTCAACTTTGTCACATCCGGTAACTCTAACGTGGCGAGAAATGGTAATTGAGGGTTAAAAGGCATAACAGGTCCTTGATAAGAACCCGTACTTGCATTCCATCCTGTTTGAGAAAAATTCTGCCCCCATGGGTTCTGTCTCGAAGGATTCGGATGATATGGGGGTAAGCCGAATAAGTTTGTTGATATTGAGGATACTGATTATGAGTATACCATCGATGTCCTTGTTGAGGATTTTGTAATGGAATGTAAGTATGGCCTTGCGGTTGATTATACGACAACTAATATTGAGGGTGATAAGTAAAACCTTGAGGCACACTATATATTGGTTGATATTGACCACTAGGATAATAAACACCTTGGGGTTGAGTTGGCTATTGATAAGTGGGTCCCTATTGAGCTGAATAAATAGGGTAAACCAACTACTGAGTAGACTAAACAGGCTGCTAAAAAGTAGGACCCTACTGTGAAGCAGAGTAAAATTGTTGTTGAGTAGACTGAGTGGGTTGTTGGGACGGTTGAGTAGGTTTCCCCTGCGGAGAAAATTGAACTGGATGCTGAGAGCTACTAGGTTTCCCTGGCTGAGCAAGTTGGCCTGATGGCTGCGATGAACCAGGTTGCCCTAGAGGAGGACTAGAGGGTTTCCCTTGTTGCCCAACGTTCAGATGAGTTTGAGTATATGATGCCAATTTTTGGACAAAATTTTGTCCCTGAGACGAATATATTTTCCCCCCAGGACCGTAAGAAGGTCTTGGTTGATACAAAAGTTGACCAAAAGGCCCCTGAGGGCATCTTTGTTAGGCCATGGGTTGGCCTTGTAAAGGTTGGCCCTGTGGACCGTAAGGTTTTCCTTGTGGACCGTATACAAATCTCGTCTGACCTGAAGGTTGTCCCTGAAAGGGTTGTCCTTGTGGGCTAGGGGGTTGCACCTGATAAGTCCTCCCAATCTCGGGAACGATTTCATAAGGGTCATAAACATGAACACCACACTCATCATAATGATGGGGAGTAGGAAACACATAGATGGGGTTACCGATATCATCATAGTGATGAAGAGTAAGATAGGGCAAATAAACAGGATTACCATACTGTCATAATGGTGTGGCAGATTAACAGGAGCATGAGGATGCTAAGAAACCTGAGAGTTTTGTTGATGAATAGCCAATATATACTCTTTAAAAGTGAGGCCACTAGGTATCTCAGTCGAGGCCATTGGTGATTGAGTGACCGGCACAGATGCAACTGCACATACAGTAGGTTGAACCGGGACAGATGTAACTGCAACCGATGAAGTAGGTGTTATTGGTGACAGTCCTAATGATGGAAGGACTGGACTACTGGATGGATTAGATGCTGCCATGGAGGCAACACCAGCAATAATTTGACCCAAATACCTATATCCGGCTGGAAGTGACACCGATGGTGAATATTGAGCAGACACCTGAGTGGTGTTTTTAGGGAAAAGTTGATACTCTTTTGTAGAAGCAAGAATTCCATCACTGCCAATAGGACCTAATGTGTCCATATCTGACTCCTCCGTAAGATCTTCGAAAATACTATGAGGACTAGGAGGTATAACGACATATAAAAATGGTGATCCTGACGTAAGAGGAGGTAATTCTTCCTCGTCTCCAAAACCAAAGCAAGCACCTACGGGAGGCCAATTGAACTCAACTAGCTTGTCAGTGGGAGACCGGGTAGCAAGGGGTAAGATTGATGGGAGAATAGGTTGTTGAAGCTCAGTAGACCTAGAGGATTGAGGAGTTTCAAATGAAATATCCGGTAAAGGAATACCTCTAGAAGGGAGCGAGGATGACAAAACTGGTGGTTCCGCCACCGTGATTGCTTCTCAATAAGAAGGAAAAAGAAAGATCCGAGTAAAGTCTCAAAAAACCAAGGCAAACAAAAACAAGCCAAGTGCTAAAACTTTTATGGGTGTGTGATCGTGGGTAGTTTATTTTACGACACTGAAACCAAACTTTGTTGTTTCATGTTTTAAGAGTCAAGAAATAGGCAAAATATGACTCTAGTCACTTTCAATGTTGAACGAGCATGAAAGGACAAGTGCTCAATGATATTTTCAAATTTAAGGAGTCAGTAAAGATAAAAAATGACTGCTCAGGTAATCTAAGCAAGAGGGTATGCCAAGTTTTCGTGAACTTCCATATACACCTTGGTGATCAAATGAAAGAGAAAAGACCAAGGACTTGATGTACATGCAGGTAATCTCCCTGAATGCTGTGTTCGGTGTACCATGGTTACAGGATGGCAGAATTAGCCTCCTATGGATAAAATGATTGCAACCTAGAGGGGTCTCCCTTTATATACTCGACGGTACGAGGAGCACAAGTCCATACTAGCGTTGTCTGAAGCTAGATGGTGAATGAAAACTACTGGGTTTTAAGACGCCGGAACACGTCTCTAACTTAGACTACTAGAATATTTCTTTAGGTTTCAATGTTGCCTTAGGTTAATTGAAATAAATTTTAATGTTGATATTCGATTAAGTTTCAATTTCCAGGCCTTAACGTATGTCGGATCTAAAATCTTCCTAAATGCAAAACTATATGAAAAAGGATACCATATTCGTTCAATGAAAGTATCTATGAGAAGGAAAGAAAACTTTCAAGCAATAGCGAATACTGAAAAAATGTGAAAACATCCACTAATGCATCCAATGCAATCATAAAAAAAACAAAAAACTCTTTCCTAGTCGATGCAATGCTAGTTATGCGAAAAAACGTTTTATTTTCCAAGAAAAATAAATGCAACTTTTTTGTTTTTTCAATGCAATAGAGCAAACAATCCATTAAATAACATAAAAAACTAAACTAACCACTAGTTTGAGAGAGCGAATGAAAAATTTGAAACATAATGATTCCTCCAACACAAAACAAACACAACAATACCCAAACCAATGTTACAAACTTTTCAAATCAAAGAGAAATCTCGAAAATGACCCATGCAAGCAGTGTAATCGGTGGTTGGAGTAAGAGGAAGAAAAATCAAGCAAGCAAGGCAGTGATCATTCAACCAATGAACATACTCAACAGGATCAAAGAGACCAAGAGTAGTTAAACAGGGAACGAATTCGACAACTATCAAGAAAATCGATCTCCAAATAGAAGGCTCAGTGCACCAAGGCACTCAGAAACCCTAAGACCTCAAGTTACACTGATAAGAAATGGACAAACAAATGCAGAAAATGAGCTTCCAACAATCAAAGACAGTCCAAACACTTCAATTACTCTCAAGAATAACCTAGAAACAACTAAAATCAACCAAACACTGATGAAAATCTCACACCCAAAAACTCACAGGGGTCGGCGCGACTTTGAGGTGGTATTCAGTGCCAAATAGGCGATGGTGCAAGTGTTACAAAAGCAACATGCGCCAATCGGTGCGAGTATTCAAGGGAAAACTGCGCCAAACTAGTTAACCAATGAAAAGGGAAAATAATCAACAGAGCAGAGGTCAATCTTGACACTCTGGGGCTAAACAAGGGTTTGAAGCACAGTTAAACAACTAGAAAGGTAAACAACAAGACCAAAAACCCAAAAGTGACCCAACAAGATCAAAGACAATCTCACACTGATCCCCAGTGGAGTATCCAACTCGTTATGTAGGTAAATCCTCTCTATGGATAGAGATGATCCCTCTAGCCCTAGGGTGGGTCTAGTGACAAGGAATCATACTAAGGTGTAGGTTCCTAGATATTCGAATGAAAAAAGGACGCGATAAGATAGCCTACATGTGGTCCAATGTTGTTGTCGACAATCATAGTGGTGATGAGAACTGCTCGCTCCTGATTCGGCAAGTTGCAATCCCTTCACTTGTCATGCTTGGACACCTGCACAAAGATCAGAAAATGACAACTATATCCCACATACTAATTTCATCCAAAATCTACTAGTCAGTCAGAGAAGACTAGCATATTGCATTCGATGAGGATAAAACACAAGACGAGAACTAGATAATAGTCACTTATATTTAAAGGTAGAAAGAAGTGATACAACCATGCTCTTACGTTGCGGTCTCCTCCAGCAGGGCTCTGGTGAAGCATGTCTGAAATCTTGTCAGGGAATTTGGATGGGATAAGGGACCTCTCGATGGATTTCTCCTTGTTATGCCTTCTCAATAACTCCGTTATTCAACTATAGCTTAGTCTCTCAAGTTCATCAATTCATCTACAGCTAGTTCAGCTAGTTTTCATAAAGAGAGAAGTCTTGTTTATATAGAGGCAAAAGAGGAGGTTGGGATCCCTACAAATGTTGAAGGGAGGCCTATCCTTTAGGAGTGTTCCAAGGGAGGTGGAAACTACTAGCTAAAGGAGGAGGCGCGTGGTTGTTTCAGTTCAACCACTCCCAATGACTCATCCCCGAGGTGGTTGGAATGGAACCTATGCCTCTATTTAAAAAAAAAAAAATCATAAATAGCTTGGCGTGGGAATCACACTGGGACAGAGCACCAAGTGGCATGGGCTTAGTGTAAAATTCCCAGGTCGGTGCGAGGAGGTAAAGGGCTACTCGTGCCAAGGCAATAACAAGGATTTTTACGGCTCTGCTTAGGGAAATGTCAACAAGAAGAATGTTGCCTTCATCAAAAGGGATGCAAGGATGTAATTTGAAAAGCATGACACTGTGCATTGGTCACAGAAATGACCCTCCATTGTGCAAGTTGGGAATTGCAGGGATAGTGAAAAAATGTTGTGTAACAGCTACACATTCTGGTGATTTCACAGTCTAAAATTACACTGCGCTGCACGTTTAGGGGAACGCGCTGTACGTTCAGACGAACGATTCACTTTCACCCAAGGACAACTTGACAGATAGAAAACTTGCCCAGCGCTACGTGTAGGGAAAGCCCGATAAGAAAAAACACATTCAGGCGCTGCACGTAGGGAGGACGCGACAGGCAAAAAGATGTTTAGGCGCTATGCCCAAGAGGCCTGGTAGGCCTGAATTTGTTCAGGTGCTATGCTCAAGAGGCCCGACATCCAGGAATGTGTCCAGGCACTATGTATAGGGCAGAGGGGACCCAACTATTCATTTAGGTGCTACGCCTTCGCCAGAAACCCTCCTCCACTTGTAAATTTCCAAAAAACCACAAAAAAACACCTCCAAGCTACATCCATGGACCTGCAAAGACACCAAGAGTTGGCAGGTGGATATTTTCATTATTCTCCAAGTGAATTTTATGATTCAAAGTTAAATGAAAATTGGCAAAACCCTAAGGACTAGAAACCCTAAGTCTTCATGCTAAAAGCCCTGTTTCCAACTCCATGATCTACAAACAGGAATTTATCAGTCAAGTAGGGTAAGAAGTAGGGTAACTATAGTGAGTTCAAGTTAACCATTTATCAAATATTAAGGGGGTTTAGTCATACACCTAACCTCCCTCTCACTCACTTACAAAAACTGCCTCTCACCATCATTTCATTTCACTCCTCCCACCAAGTTTCACAAGCAGGCCTAAGGTTGTTTAAAGGCAGCAGAAATCAAAATGTCAGGAGAAGGAGGGAGTGTTCGCAGTGAAGGAGACCAAGTGCCTATGAGGCAGAAGCACAAAGGTGGAAAGGTTAACAGATTTGAACCCCAATAATCTTTGGAGCTTAAATCCTCTCCTATGATCATCACATGCTTTCAAAATGTAGGGTGTTTCCAATTTTGTGAAAAGGTCCAACAAGTGCAAAGTCACCCTAAGCTCACTAGGTTGTTTATCCTCAACCTACAAAATAAAAAATTAAACCTTGCAGGGTTAGATTTTGAGCCATCATCAGATGCCATTTCCCATGCTACGTGCATACCCGATGTTGGTGAAAAGTGGTTCAAAAGAGAAAAGTTAGACATAAGCTGCTATGAGCCATTTCTCAAACTTAGGTACAAAGAAGGCTGCAAACCTATTTTCCCTTTTTCACACTTGTTGGAGAGGAATGCACCCTTAATGAGGGTCATCATGAAATGTTTTACATGTGAGGGGAGATACTCTAGGCTCTACTCCTACCATATCAGATTACTCATGCATTTTACTAGGGTTAAAATGCTTCATTTACCCTACTACCTGTATAGGAGTATCAAAAAGATGTCTTCTGTTTTCCGAAGGAGGAACTATTCCCAGCAAATGTAGAGTTTGTTCCATCACTCCTTGATCAAGATGGTTGTGCTACATCAGTTGGAGCAAAAGGGCATACCATGGGAGGTGTTTATTACTCAAGAGGTCTACACAAACCCACAACCCCATCATCAGCCAAATTTACCCTCATCATCTCATCCTCCTCCCTCTACTCCTCCATCACCTCCTACAAATCATGCCTCATCATCTACACAAGTATCCTCTCCTCAAGAAAACCTCCCTTCCTCACCCTCTCCTAATGCATCAGATCAAGAAAGGAATGGTAGTGAATAAGCTAGTTACCATCAAGATGAGGGTGACAATGAATCAAAACAAAATGAAGATAAGGGTAATGATGATGTTGAAGATGAAGAGGCAAAGGTAAGCAATGAAATATAAAATATGGAGGAAAATGAAGATGATAACAATGAAGACAATGAAGAGGCTGAAGACAACATAAGCATAAATGAAGTGAGCATCAGTGAGGGAAAGGACAACAACGAAAATGGTAGCAGTGGCACCAAGGATCAAAATATCAAAGAAGACAGTCATGATAGTCATGACAGTCATGAAAATAGTGAAAATACTGAAGCTCTTAGTGATGAAGAGGCTAATAGTGAAAATGAAGATCACAACAATGATGAGGCAAGTAGCTACAATGAGGAGCAAAATGAAAATGTAGAAAGTAGTGCAAAAACAGAGGAGAAAAAAAATCATGATGATGATGATAAAGATGATGTTGGCACTGATCAAAACAACCATGAAAGTAGTGAAAACAATGAGCTTCACAGTGGTGATGATAATGCTAGGGAAAAAAGTAAAACTCAGAGCCACCATGATAGTAAAAATAGTGAGGTTCCTAGTAGTGATAAAGGCAGTGATGATTTTGGAAACACAGAGGTCAGAAATGAGGCTGAAAACATGGAGGTGGATGCAAATCAAGATGATGTAAATGAGGAAGGAGGCAGCAGTCAAGGTAATGAAGAGGAAGATATGGGATCAAATTATGGCAGCCATGATGAATACATCAAAATGATCACAATAAAACCTCTTCCATTGACATATCAGAGAGGGGAAAGGCATGTGTTTGGTGCCTCTAAAAGGCAAGGGGCCATTCCTTCCTCTTCTACCAAGAAGCTAGATAAAGGAAAAAAAAAGGTGAAGAGAGGTAAGAAAGGTAAGAATGAGCTTGAACAAGAATTTGACATCATTGACCTTGAAAAACAAAATGAAGATAAGGAAAAGGTCACTAGCATCTTGCTCCAAAGCAAGGATGTTGAGATCAGAGATCTAAAAAGATTCCTTGGAATGGAAATGTATAATATTGACTACTACAAGAATGAAAACAAGCAGCTGAAGAAGGCAAAGAGGGACCTTGACCTCCAAAAGAAGATGACCAAGCACTATGCATTGCAAAATCAAATTGCAAAGGCTAAAATCAAAGGAACCCTTGCCGAAATAAAGTCACTCAAGGAGGCAAAAGACTAAGAAAACCTTGTAATCTTGGGTGAAGCTTCTCTACAAGCCTCTCAAACCCCATAAGTAATATATCCACCAATTTTGGGAAACTTTTGGGAAATTTTGTTTTTTTTACAAATTTTGAGGCCTGTAGGTGCAACACCCTTGGTCCTACACTTTCACCTCAAGCATCCTCAAGAGGAAAACTTTGAATTTTTGGAATCCTAAGCTCAAGTAAAACATGCTCACCAGATTTTAGAGCATTCAGAGAATTTTTGGTCCCTCAAAAGGCTACAAAACACGTCGTTTTTCACCTTTCAAACTCATTTTCAGGCCTGGCGTTGTGCCTAGAGAAGCTTTGGGAAATTTACTTTTTGGGCACGTTAATGGAACCCAATAACAAAACAAAGGGAATTTTTTGAAACTTGACTTATCAGGCTTTCCAACGGGCCATCACGGATCCAATTATGACATCGGAAAGGTCATCAAAACTTGGCTACAAGTGGACCCAGTTTTTCTGGTGCAGGAGCTTCACGTTCAGACCTATGTGCTACGTTTTTTGCCAAAAATTCAACAAAACACACTCATTTATGGAAAAATGATATTTTAGTGTTTTTTGGGGAAAATCACTCCAAATTTAGGTGCGAAGAGTTATTTTTGCATTTATTTCATGAGATATTTTTTGTGTTGGGCATTGCATGGTCTCTTAGACATAAATGACATGTATGGATGTTTTGGCCATTTTCAAACCCTACTTAGGATTTTTTCCTTCCTTTGCTAGATAAATGGAGCAAGAGGGCCTTATTGTAAAAGGTTGGCATTTGATTACTGTTGAGAGAAATATATGGTTTTTTGGAGATTGAAGAATAAATTGGTGTTGTGGAGTTTGTGAATGACTTGTTTTGATTGATGATGGAGAAGGCTTGCTTGCAGGATCCCTGAGCTTGGTTAATGGTTATGCGCTTCTATTCAGTTCTTGTTTTATTATGTATCATTGTGTTTCATCCTTATATATCTCAATAGGACAAAGGTTTTAGATTAAGAAATGTTTTTCAAAGGCACGTTAGCTCTGTTTGTTCTTCACTACCTCTATGTTTTCCTCTGCTAGGTCAGTTTAAAGAATTCTTAGTTGCTCTCTAGACCCACCCAAGCTTGTTTATCTTATGAATGATTCAATACAATATATATCAAAGATGTTTTTATGGTTAGCCCTACTTTTTTGATGTCACTAAAACATTGTTCTTGATATATTTCTATGAAGTACCACTAATTAGGTTTTGCCCAAGAGGCTATGTTTCGATTATACCCTTTGTCCTTTCTTGAAAGGTTGTTTTGGAGATATTTATGGCTATGATCAATGATTTTTAGGATTTCCCTCTTATTTGGTTAAATTTATATGTTTATCTTAAATGTTTTCTAACCTTGAAGTTGAAATCACTAGAAAATAATAAGTTTCTTGCCTTTTATATTTCATTAGATTGTTTGCCTTAAATTCTTATTTGCTTGAGTTTAATCAAAGAGTTATTGGCGTGCCCTATCTTATGATTAATTATTTATGCTAAATAGTGTTGAAGGCCCTTCTTGTTAAATTATTTGAAAAAGGATTCTTAACTGCCCTTTTCCCTACTTTTTTCACAAACTTGATGTTCATTTCATCTCACACAAACCTTGAAAATCCATTTGACCATGCTATATTTTCCTTGTGATGCACCCTAATTCATTGTTTAACTTTCCATGACTTTTTATAGACTCCATAGCCCAATGAATTGAAGATTTCCTCACTCCATCTATTCTACTTGATCATCTACCTAACCAAAGAAAACAAACAAACCCTAAACTTAACAACTATCCTAAAATGAAACCCTAAAAGCCAACAAGTTCACATCCTTTACACAAGAATAGAGAGATCCATCTCTGAGTCTAGGAAGGCTAGGTCCTAGAACTCCAAAGACTGGTCTGATGTTACCCATGTTCATTTGTTCTCACCAATCTAACAAATCACAGGACCCTAATAGGAAAGTCACTAAAAAACATAGATATGGAAAGAAGATGAATTAAGCATTTAGAAAAGTGAATTACAGTAGAAAAAATATTACACAAAAGCATACCACATTAACCCCTATATATTAGCTGCAAATGAACTTGTATTTTTGAAAATTTCAACTATACACAAGATTCCAAGGCTCTTATTCTTTGATTTGCAACCTTGATTTTGAAAGAAAACTAGATACAAATAGCCAAAAACCATAGTCCCATTTCTTAGGGTGTTAATTTCTCAATATAGGATCAGTTTACATGAATTTCTCCAAAAAAACCTATAAGATCAGGGAGGTTAAAGAAAACACCTCCTTTTAGCCTTTGACTGACCTAACCATCATAAATGAATCTAAAAATTACATCAAGATGACATTAACACACCTATTTACATTCATCTACCTTAGATCAACTCAAAGCAAGGTGAATTACATAATGACAATCCAAATCTGACTAAGAAAACTCGAAAAATTGACAAATAGACAAAAACACAGCACCAATAGGAAAAAGCGCAACGCCACTAGGCATAAGTGCATCACCATCTTGCAATGGGGTTTGACTACCTTCCTGAGCTCCAAATCTAGATCTTAGGGTACCATTGGAAATATTAGGATGTATAGTTGTCATTATACACCTCAAGAAAGCAAAATGGCCTCTCCAAGGCTGAGAAAAATGCATTTTCCCAAGGTTGCTCTAAAAGCGCAGTGCCTAGTGGGTCAAAAAGGTGGTAGGAAGTGACTTTTTGGCCTCTATTTTGTAATTTTATCCCAACATGTTTGCTGAGATGGCATAAAAAGTACATAGTTTTGATCTTCAGGTCAAGATATATCAAATTATGTAGAGTTTTCCCCATTTGAACCTCTGAGGAAAAAACTCTGACATTTCTATGTTAAGCCAAAAACACCAAAAATTCAAAATTTTACAAAATTTCTTCAAAATTGGCCCAATATTGTCCCATGAACCTAGGCAATGATGTGTCAAGAAATTAGCAAGGCCTAAACCAACAAGTCAATCTTGTCCTTCTCCTTTTGCCTCATTAGGGTTTGCTTCAGTTTCTTCTTCATTTGCTTGATTCTAATTTGGGAAATCTTATTCCTTGTGCAATAGTGCATGGCCATGTGCCTCTGCATCTTTTTGTTCCTCTTCCCTCTTAAGCAACTTCTCCAAGTGGAAATTGAACTTGTGAAGCCAAAACTCCTTGTTTTTCTGAATTTATGCTGCAATTATGTCAAAGTCCTCTTGACCTAATGGTGGAGATGGCTCCCTTTGCTACTCCAGTGCCCTCTTGAGACCCATGGTCCTTGGTATCCTTGATTTAAACTCCTTTTATAGATGCTATAACTCATCAACATTAACAATTGACTTACCTTTCGCATCATCCTTTTCCAAATCTGATTTTGGCTTGCTAAGAAAAAGTTTCTTAACTTGGAGCTGCTTGTTATCTTGCTGAAGGAAGTTTATCATGAAGTTTTCCTTGGAAAATATTTTCTTTAGCTCTCTAATCTCAACCAAGTTCTCCTAGATGATCTGCTCAGAATTTTTTACCTCCTCCTGTACCTAAAAATATTCCATATGAGTGTCAAATTGTACTTGTGCTTCCTCATGCAATGGTGCCTCATGTGCTGGTGTATATTCAACTGTTGTAGCAGGCCAAGCCCTTTCCCCGCTCAGAGGAGAAAAAAATAGCCTCTTCCCTCCAGTGTAAGTCTTTGTTACCTCATCCCTAGGTATCCTTGTGAAATGTTTTCTTGTCGAAGCCACCTCTTGTGGTATAGGTGAAGTCAATGATGCGGAGTGACTGCTTGACTGAGTTGGAGTAGGTTAGAGTGAAGCTGAATAAATGAAACAATCCCATGACAAGTTTACCTATGAAAGATTATGAGAAACAAGGACCTTCACCAATCCATGACGGAATAAGCTAGCATGATGATCCTTCCTTTTTTATGAACCTTCTCTACCATTTTGACCATACTCCTGTAAAGGTAATGAGGTAAGTTGAGTGCCTTTACACTAGTGAAATGCATCAATAGTCTCACATGATATTGATATAACTTGGAGAACCTACCCTCACATGTGAAATATTTCATTATCATTTTCATGAGAGGGGCATACTTGTCAAGTAGCTGTCTGAATGGAAAGATGTGCTTTGGAGCAGCTTTGTATGTAGGTTTCAAGAGCATTTTATAATTTTCAATGTCAAGGTCTCTTTTCTTGAACCACAATTCACCATTATTAGGAATCCTTGTAGCTATGGAAATAGCCTCTGCTAAAAGAGTGAACACAATCCCTATAAAGTTCACCTTATCTCTCCTTAGACTAGTGGAAAAAGTGCGTGTGAGCTTATCATTGAAACTAAGTTCTTCAACCCTTTGCCAAAAGGCAAGGTAACCTGCATCTTGGAAGGATTTCTTGAGAAATGGTGTGGTCATGACATCCTCTGATGTAGTGGGCTCATACCTACTGATTTTACCTCCCTTATGTCTCCTCTTCTCTGTAGTCTCTAAACCATGGGAAGACCTAGCTCACTAGGAAGGGAAATTAGGGTTTTAGTGTAAGAAAACAAGGTTTTTAGGAAGTTTTAGGAATGGAGGGGAATGAATGGGTTTGAGAGTCTTTAAATTCTTGGGAAAATTTAAGGGGGTATGGATATATGTTAGGAAGTGTAGGGAGGTGGAATTTTAGGAAAATGAGTGAGGGGAAGGGGTTCAAAAGGGAAAAACACAGTCCTATCCTAGGAAAGTGTAGTGTAGACTAGGGTTTGTAGGGAAATGATGAAACTAAGGGAAAGGAATGAGGGGAAGTGTCAGTGATGGTATATGAAAGGTGGGGGAGGGTGAGTGAGCATGAATTTGAAGGTTTTTCTCGTCAAAATGGACCAAAGAGACTTGTTTGACCAAAAATGCAGCAAACCCTAGGAGAGGGGATTTCTGAGCCTTCAAGCATGAAATGAAATGAAAGAGAGGTGTATGGTGACCAACTTACTTGTAGCTGATGTGCTGGAACCTATTATTGATGATGAAACCACTGAAAAGTGTAGATTTCCATTCTCGAAGAAAAATGCAGGAATCTTGAGAAAGGAGGAGCGCAGTAAGGAAACATAACTTCCCAAGGCAAGAAACCAATTTTCAGACTGTGGCAATCTCCTTGGTGATAGAATGATGTCTTATGAAGGTGAAATGAGCAAATGACATGCTTGGCTGGTCTTTTCAATAGTTGGAAATCAATGTTTTCTCTTTGGTGATGATGTGTCCCCACCTTGTCTTTTCACCAATTGACTTAATTGCTTGTGTACTGTAGCTTTGAAACCTTATTACATATATTTACATCATGATAAAGATAAAATTGTACTTTAGAAACCTTTATTGAACACATGTCCCTATTACTACTCCTTTAAATGGTGAATTTGATGATGACATGACCTATTTTGATGATTTTAACCCTATGACCTAATGATGACACTACATGGAAGAATGAGCTAAATGATGACCAAGATGACCAAGATCCTTTTGCAAAGGAAAATGACCTGACCATATTTATGATTATTGACCATGGGACTGAAAGGAGTACTAATAACCTAGCTAGACTACCCAATGATCAAATTTTTATTTGAAGACCTACTAAAACTATACAAATTTTTCCTAAGACTCTATCAATCATATGGAAGAGCATAATTTGATCACTGGTGACTGACAATACTGACAGAGACTAATAGCATATAAAACTCATCCATATTTTCTCTTTCCCAAATGCTAGCTTGTATACAAAAATCAAGAAATTGTCCATAACTTTGGAAAGACAAAGAACCATGTTGTGCTAGTGTTTTAATTTTGAATTGTAACCATTTCTCTCTGAAGAAGAGAGAATAATATTTGGAAGGTTGTATGTATTTTATTTCCTCCATATAGAGAATTTCCATAGTGGAAAGTGGGGTCTCTTTCTCCTGCAACTTCGTTTCCAACCTCAAATTCTCTTCCTGTAGTTGTTCATGTACCATAGACTCCCTGAGTCTCAAATTAATTAATTCTTTCTCCATATCTTTTTTAATATTCCACAAAGAAAACTAGCACTGGAAATGTTGTGTTTCTACTGTTGGAAACTACTGATGCTATGAAGTCGATCTATGTGTGAGAGGCTACTAGAGTGCTCAGAAAGATCCGAGATTTTAATCATGGACTCTAATAAAAAAACGTAGAAAAACCTAGAAATGGTTTGGCTCGATTTTGAGTTTGGAATTTTGGCCCTTTTTGGGTTGCACATTGCACCCCTACTAGCTAAGTTATGTACTCCCTAGAGAAAAATCATGATCTAGGGCTGAAATAATGATCTATCTGCTACAATAGCACCCACTTAGCTCAATAACTGAAGGGTTGGTCCCTTCTCTCGATCCCAAGCCAAGAAACTTAGGATCTAGCTCCTCCATTGAATATGAAACTACTGCATGCACAACTGCTGGATAATAATACAATGTCTAGGAGGGTTGATGATGTAGCCTGCTAATAGATAATACAATGTTGATCCCAAGCTGCTGAAGTGATTCCCGGAGTGAAGGATTAATCCCTCATAGGATTCCATGTTGAAATACTTGGAAATTCCTTCCTCACTTAGATCTGCCTGGCTAGACTGTGCAATTCCTAAAGGAACTGTTGTTGCATTGAGGTGTAATATGATGGCCTAATGCTGGATATCACAATGCTACTCCTATAAGACTGAAATGGAAGTTCAAGGTGAAAGGATGAATCCTCCACCGGTTTCCTAGTTGAAATGCTAGAAATTACGTTCCTCCTCTCAAACCCTAAGACATGAATGCATAATTCCCGAAGCTCTATATGCAAAAGAGAGGGGTTGAATGTACTTGTTGTCAATCCTAGAGACAGCCTTGAGTTGTGAAAGACCAGTGCCTAGGAAATCTTAAACAGCAGAGAGAAAAAGTAATGTAATATGACAGGGACAACTGGCAGGACGAAGCTCTCATGCTTTCTATTCATAAACAGGGAGTTCAACTCGAATGGGACCAAAACTTTCAGAAGTTGGACACGTAAGAGGCATATTAAAAAGACAAAGTGTAAAACTCTTACACAAAGGCACCAGACAACTTAAAGACAGTTCACTGTAAAGAGGGCCAGTTCAACAATGCTTAACAGAGATAAGTCATTTGTAGATGTTCACTATGTAAGAAAGAATGAGAAAATATCAGCTATCACCTAGATAATATCCAGACACACATATCACCATGTAATGGGCTTATCTATTCAAGAATCCATTCATAATAATAGCGTATTCCAAAATAACATCGCCTTGAAGCCAATATAGCAGAAGTATGGGTGCAGTGAGAATGGAACAAAATATCATGCATGAGCCATATTTAAAGCGCTAGATTGATTCCAACATAAGTATCAACTAGGATAAGTTCACATTAAAATCAATGAGCTGCTCGCATTCCAAAACATGATACAAGAGAAACGGATGAGATAAGACAGACAATTGATCAACACGTAAAGAGGAAGTTACATTCTATTAAGTATCAAAGACTAGAATCTTCCTTAAAAAAAAACTTCTCTTCATTGAAACCCAATGGGCTCTGAACCTTCTTGCAAGAGTTAAACAAAAATACATACAAAATCTTCTTACAGCATATTTTTCTGAAAAAATCTGGAACCTTTGTGTTTTTTGCTATTCTTGTTTATATAGGAACTTCTCTACATGGGCAAGAAGATATTTTGGGAAAATATCTTCATCGCATGCTAGGAGTTTGTTAGAAGTCCTTGTCCAAGTAACCAAAATCATGATGAGGGATAAAAACCTCTCATCCTTTGCTGTTAAGCGCTTGGCCATTTTAAAACCAAAATTAAGTAACAGTCTGAGTAAAATTAAATTGCGGTGGTGAAATATAAATTCCACCTGAACTTAGAAAGACTAACTAAGATAAAAAAGTAAAAAGTAAAAAGGCCACGAGGGTCGAATGATGAAATAACAATGCATCATTTGTGAGAAGGGG
The DNA here is from genome assembly GCA_034641835.2 of Pinus albicaulis. Lineage (NCBI taxonomy): Eukaryota > Viridiplantae > Streptophyta > Pinopsida > Pinales > Pinaceae > Pinus > Pinus albicaulis. The sequence continues at coordinate 72,889 of JAXQQM020084244.1, read as the reverse complement.
TCGAGGCTATTACTGATACTGGTGGTGGCGTGTTTGCAGATGAACTGGCAATTTGGCTAATGAACTGGGCGCACCTCTGCTGATTGTCCACGGCAGGCTCAGGCATCATTGCAAATCCTTCTACCCTGATGAAAGCCTCAGTGAGATCGCTCGGATTTGCCTCAGTAGGGACTTTATGTTTTAACAAGTGAAGGAGAGCAAACTCTGGGTGCAGTGATGTGAGCATGGTTTCGGCCTTGAGCCAGGTGGTTTTATCTGACAGGACATCTGTCCGGTCCCTTTCTTGCTTCAGGCATGCTTCATATTCCGGTAATGGTCGCAGCATAGAAGGGGTGGTGGAGTCCCAGCACGTTGGAAGCCCTGCTGTCGTAATTTCGGCCCAAACTGCATCAAACCGGTCCACGCTATATATCAACTACTGCAAGGCCTTCGAAGCCACGACGCGAGCCGATTCCTTATCAATGAGTTTTTGACATTCCAAGGCCTCTTTGTGCCGGCTGACTATGCCGTGTTTCTCTGCTTCGTTAGCTCTCAGCCCTTTCAAGAATGACACATACTCTCTGGCACGCTGAGCTCTGTTGACTAAATCGAGATCCCCTTCCTAAAATCGCCTTCTGAGATAGAGTGCTGAAGATTTCATCTCCTCGATGACTTGCAGGAATTCCCATTGCTCTGTTACAGTTAAAATTATCTAGGACCAAATAATATTTCTACCCTCTCTGAGAGTGAGGTTACCTTTTAGGCATGCGTTGAGACCATTTATAGTCTTCTGCTGGTCAGCCCTCATTTTATTTTCCTGTTCAATTTCTTTTTGCAATGCTTCTATCCTTCTGGTATTCTCTGACAAGGATTTTTCCAAATCTGTGATCCTTTGCCTTGCAGTGGAAGCCTATTTCTCCAGTATGTCATTTGCAGCTTTTGCTGCGTCCAGGTTTTCTGAAAGTGAACTCGTCTCAGGTGGCATTGTAGCTGGCGCACAACTGTGCGTGTACCAAGTGTTCTGTAGCTCTGTCAACCTACTCTGAAGAGTAGCGATTGTTCCTTCCAACTTCTCCTTCTCTTCTCTTTATTGTGACAAGGTGCCGACCAATTCCCTTTTCTCTTTCTCTACTTGTGCCAACTCGACTGTCTGCACATGCTGGGAGGCTGGCATGTGGGCTTTGCTTTTTAGTGAGGTAACTTCCTTCCGCAATTGGTCTATTAAAAATCCCTACGGGTTTGTTTCCCCAGTGTCTTTCCCTTTGATTTGATCCTGGAGACCACGTATTTGATTTTCCTGGGCGCGGGTACTTGCCTCCTCATTCTTCAGGGTAGTCCTCATCTGTTCATGCTTTTTCTCGAGTTTCCTCAGTGCAATGGTAGCCCGCATTACCTCATCCTTTAGCATATCAACTACAACCTGAAACAGGTTACACATATCAGTTGCTAGCACCTTAGTCATGTCAATTGCATGTTGGAGTACCCGGTAGCTAGTGGCGCCTGTATCAGGGTCCAAAAGGGCTTCGGCCATAGACAATACCAGATGCTCAGTATCCACATTCATGGTGGCGGAAATCCTGGTGTGATACTTTTCTACATACCCCTCCAGTTCAACTTTGTGTTTATCTCTGATTATCCTGTTTTTCTTGATCCTTTCGGCTGCCATTGGTGAAGTATAGTCCCCTATGGCCTGTGAAACCTCAGTGAAGTCAGAGGAGGTGGTGCTGTCCCTCAACACTTTGATTCTGGCCTTGCTGTTGTCAAGTGGCGCATATGGTATGAACGGTTCAAGTAGCCGTTCCTCTCCTATAATTTCGGCTTCACTTGAGACTATTTTCTATTTTTTACGAGGGGGAGAACCTGTTCCTGAAGGACTGACTTCTTCTTCTTGGCCTTTGTTGATGCCTTCCTCTTCCTCTGTGGTAGATGAATCTGTCTCCATCTGCGAAACCAAAGGCCAAATTTCCATGTTAGCCTTCCACTCTATAAACGGTCTTGGTTCATGTACATAAGGTGCGGACCGATTCCTCTTTCTTCTGTTTGAAATAATCTCCCGAGGATCATAGGCCCAAGTCTTCCCCTGTCTTAGGTCCATACCTTGCAATAGATTTTCAACAATGGGAAGGGCGTGTCTTGAATTCACGACGAACGGGCCGATTTGGGTAGGAAGCCTCAGTATGTAACCTTTCTTAGCAGGGGCAAAGTGGAGCTGGTTAGCCTTGAGGGTTTTCCGAATATACTCCAGAGCATAAACTCTTCGGGCGGGAAACCCCGGTAGCAGGTAAGGGGCGACCTCGGCTCCATAGACCCGAATTTCAGTATAATTATCAGAGAGATACCAGTCCCCGGTGCTCTGGATTTTACCAGCTTGTAGCCAGTTCTTCATTTCAGGAAAAACCCTAGGTGAGGGCAAACCATGAATTATGGTGTAAGCAATGGAAATGAAATCGTTCAGGAAACTAGAGTAACCCACCCCTTTTGGCATTTGGCGCACTGCAGAGTTCCATTCAAAAATAGGTCGGGGCTGAGAATTGACCTCGTATACCCTATCCAAGCCCAAACGCTCGAACCTATCAGCATGCTGATACAAGAAAAGATAGAACACCAATGAACAGAAACAAAAATGACTGGTTTCGGGAAGCTCTTGGAACTGGGTGTGGATGCTGGCAGATAAGTAACCCGGGATATCTAGGACAACCCCCTTCTGAGACATTAACCACAGAAAGAAAACACATACTTTGGAATTTTCCCCCAACCCGCCTACACCTAACAGACCCGCAATGAGAGCGAGGATGGGTTGCACTTCCTCCATAAACAGGTTTAATGGGAGGAGTTCCGTACCGGGAAGGGTAGTAGCCTGGCTGCTGGAAATAGAAGCGATGAGGCTTTTTTGATGCTCCCATGGCGATTTGGTAAACTGGGAAGTTAAAGCTTCTTCGCTGAAAGCAGTGTAGGTGGCGCTGGTGGGAAAACAGAGGGCTTGCTTGATGACGTCGGGTGAAAGGGAGAAAATCTGGTTTCCCTGAGTGGAGGTAAACGTGCCTCGGTTTTCATCGTAGGCGTCTCTGAGCTAGTAGATGAACTCGACCACCGGGAAAACTGGGGGGTAATCTGATGGTAAAAGCCTCACACAACCACCCGGTATCGATCCCTATTATGAACATGACGCGAAAAAATCTCAGGCCTTATACTGCTAATGGGGAAAGGGTATTGGTGATCGCAGATTCCAGCTTGCTGGTCGATGAAAGGCTCGAACCCGGGAGGGTTTCTGGTTTCTCGGACCTGGGGAGTTTCTGGTTCGTTTTTCTTGGGTGTCCCCCTTCCCATGACTGACATATGAAATTTGAAAAGAGAAACGAAAGGAAAATAGAGGGAATGAAAGGGACGGAGTACCTGTACAGTAGGTAAATTTTCTTGGGAAAGCGACGCGGGGGTAGTCTGGTGATGATTGGGTAGACCTGGCACTTGTTCCCGCTTTGTATATACAGTAACTGGAAGACCTGAGACTTTTACTGCAATAAAATACGGGAAACTGCTACCTGAGATTGGTAATTCTGAGGTGAAAATGGGTAGAGGTGAAATAAGTAGGGAAAGTGTCGTAAGGACACTGATAGTGGGGCACGCGGCATGTAGGGATTGGGCATTGGTTGGGGAGAGGTGAACACCACGTGCCGGGTTTAATACTGGTACGGGCCTCAGTACCAGCTTACCTATGAACTTTACCTTACCTCTCTGCCGTGTAACACCATTTGATACTTTGAAACATATCATTCACAAAGCGCATTGAATACATACCCTACCAGTCGTAAGGGCCCACATTGCATTTGCCACGTCACCATACTTCGTGCTCAGGAATTGCCACCTCATTCTGGCCTTGGATCCCCACCACGTCACATTATCACAATTCCGCGGGGGTATGGGTCTCTTCCCTCTCTCGCTGCTCGACCCCCGCAGAAATTCCCTTGTGTGCATATTCAAAAAGCGGAAATTCTTTTAATATATTTGTTCTGCGCTCTTCGTACCACATAATTTCACCTTTTATATTTCCGCTACCCCTTTTTACTTTATACCTCAGCCTTCGTATTATTTCCGCTTCTAGCTTTTAGGCACGTGCCTTCTCTTACTTAGTTTCACTTCGACCAACTCTTCAAGTATTTCACCATTTGATATAATGTTCGATGCATGAATTATCACCTTTCAGTAAAATAATGACTTACGTTAAATATTGAACAACAGAACCAATGCCAAATTCAGCCCCTCTCTTCTGCATATACATCTTCAGAAATGATGCATTCCTCTCTTAGGGTTTGAGAGGAGGAAGGTAGTTTCTAGCATTTTAGCTAGGAAATTGGTGGAGGATTCATCCTTTCACCTTGAGCTTCCATCTCAGTCTTCTAGGAGTAGCATTGTTATATACGACATCATTCCATCATATTACACCTCCATGTAGAAGTAGTTCCTTCAGGAATATCATAGTCCAGCCAGGCAGATCTAAGGGAGGAAGGAAGTTCCAAGTATTTCAGCTTGGAATCCTGTGAGGAATTAATCATTCACTCTAGGAATCACTTCAGCAGCTTGGGATCAACATTGTATTATCTATCAATAGGCTACATCATCATCCCTCCTAGACAACATAGTATTACCTAGTAGTTCTGCATGCGTCAGCTGCATGTTCAGTGGAAGAGCCAGATCCTAAGTTTCTCATCTTTGGATCGGGAGAAGGGACCAACCCTTCAGTTATTGATATGAGTGGGTGCTATTGCAGTAGATAGATCATTATTTCATCCCCAGATCAAAATTTTCTCTAGGGAGTGCGTAATTCATCCAACAAAGGTTCAGTGTGCAACCTAAAAAGGGCCGAAATTACAAACTCAAAATCTGGCCAAACCATTTATGGGTTTTTCTGGGTTGTTCGAGTAGAGCTCGTGGTTAAAATATTGGATTTTTATGAGCAATACAACAACCTCTTGCTCATAGATCATCTTCCTAGCAGCAACAATTTCTAGTAGTAGCAACACAACATTTCCAATGCTAGTTTTCTTTAGTGTATTTTAGCCAGCCTGTGGCTTGAGTGCATTCCTTTTGGAGCACGATGTACTTACCTTGTTGTTGATCCTTAATGATATGGTTCAACTATTTTCTTCCCATATGTATGATGTTTTTTTTCATTCCAGAATTTTTCCAGTTCTACATGTTTAATTCGTATTTTACCATAGTTGGAATTGTGCATATGTTCTATATTCTTGTATTTTCCATTTTGGAATTTTACAGTGGTATCAGAGAATGATCTTTGGCTCAGCTTGTGGGCATTTTATCACATTAGAAGAATAAGAAGAAGAAGCAAAATTGAGTTTTGCCACACTTCTCTTCATATCTATGCAGGATCTCACAATGGAGATCAAAGAAATGAGAAGGGAAAGGAAAAGAGAAACCTCAAGAGGGTTTCAGAATGAGGAAGGTCCAAGCACTTTCTATCAGCAACATAAACAACTAGCATTTCAAAGATCTCCACAACACTTTCCTATGTCCACTTTCCTTGCAGAAGGAGATGAATGGCATGGAGATGGATGATTCTTAGAGCATGAGACTCTAAGTAATTATCTTGTAGAGTACAAATCTCAATCAAGAGAATTCAAGGAGAATCTAACTCTCCAATAGTTTATCCAAATCAAATAAAATCAGAGATCCCGCAACAGCAATAGAAGAAGAAGGCATATACAGAATAGATTCTTCTTGCCTACATTTGATGGCTCATCCACAAGCACGATAAAATCTTGGATGAAGGAGTTAGATAATTTCTTCCAGCTACACCTAGTAGCAAAAAGAGAGGTTGTTGAGATTGCAGCACTGCACCTTGAGGGTGGAGAAAAGGATTGGTGGTTCAACCATATAAAACATGTAAGAGTGACTTCTTATGCAGACTTCACTCAAAGGATGATTAAGAAGTTTGATAGAAGGAAACCAGAGGTACTTTCAATAAAGACATTTCCCAACATTGAAGAGATAACACATGAAGAACAAAGGGAGGATGTCAGCACTATCACTCCGGAAGAGGAGAAACTTCCACCACTAGCAGATGCAGAAGTACTTGCATCAGTGGGAGGAGCACTTGTATCTTTGCAAGATGGTTCTGAGCATTCGACATTGAGAGTCCTTGGCATGATTCATGAGGTGCATGAGGAAGAGGAAGTAGATACTAGCGCTGGTGTAGTAGTAGAGGAGAAGCCATCACCATCACCAGCATTTGGAAAAGCAATTGCACCGGTTGGAGGAAATCTTGTAGCCTTGAAAGATCTTCCTAAACATCAACTGATGCAAGTTATGCAAACATTTCCACCCCATATTATTTCAGCACATCAAATGGATATTTGTGGGGTCATGCCATTAGGGCAATTGCATGACCAAGGGTTAGAGAACATTTCTAATATGGAGCAGTAGACTATCACTACGTAGAGGAACCTTGACTGATTCAAGGAGAAGTTGTATAGCTATCCCAGTTTGACATTGTTGAGCTCCACACAATACTTTGTGTTGGAGTGTGGAGTTTCTGAGGATGGGATTAGCATAGTCCTAATGCAGGTAAGCTATTCAATAGATTTCGAGAACCAGAAGTTACTATCACACAAGTTTTCATATTATACTTATGACAAAGAGATATTGGCCATTATGCATGCATTGGTCACATTCCAGTAGTTTTTTATTGGCAGTAGATTTTGGGTGAAGACCAACCACCATAGTCTCCAACATATTTTTGAGGAGTAGTAGCAGGTGAAAAGGAGGCAACAAAGGTGGATCAGTACAATGCAGGACTATGAGTTCAACATTGTGTATGGATAGGGCCATGAAACAATGGATGCACTATCATGGAGATAAACAGTGTTGTCACTAAGGAGAAATGATGATTTGAGGTCCCAGTTATTATTTGAGCATTCCGATAAGCGCTTCACTTATGAAGAATTGGATGGGCAGATGGTAGATGGAAGACATCATGTAATGGATAACATCTTCCATTATTAGGACAAAGCCTTCTTGATGAGCACCTCACAGCTCAAAGAGAAGTTTCTGCATGCAACATATTCAGAACCTCATAGGTTCTACCAGGCCATCAAAGAGAGGTTCTCATGGAGAGACCTCAAGAAGGATGCACTTCGACATATTAGGGACTAAAAATATTGTCATCATATTGTGGAGGATGGTATTGTCGACATTGATCCACTGTTGAGGTATGCACATTCCTTCAAAATTTTCACACAGTACATCTCTTCACCCATGACTGGATTATCTTTCTGGGATGTCTTCATGCTTCATGGTCTTCCCAAGGCCATAGATAGTGATGGGAATAGTTATTTTATTAGCCTTTTTTGGTGGGATCTTCTCCACTGGGTGGATACTGAGCTGGTGCATGACATGAGTAATCACCCATAGTTGGATGGAAGGATGGAGATGATGAGAAAGTGGTTGGAAAGCCACTTGCAAATCTATGACACAGGGCAGCAAGAAGCATGGCTGCACTAGCTGCTCTTGGGTGAGTATGGTTAGCACCTGACATTTCAGATTGGTGTGTTCCATGCCTTTCACAGTACTGAGGTGATGCAGCAGTAGGAGGCATGGCTGCGCTGGCTAATCTTGGGAGAGAATGGCCAAGACATTGCATTTTATATGCCCATGGGTATACCATTGTTTCCTACCTTGCACCGTAGTGATGAAATGCAATAGCATGAGGCATGGTTGCGTTGGTTACTTTTGAGAGAGTTTGGCCATCACATGACATATCACATTTCAATGGGCATGTTTTTTTTTGGGACTTTTCATGATACTCATATGATGTGGTAGTAAGAAGCCTGACTATGTTGGTTTCTATTAGGAGACTCTGGTGTGAAATTCTGCATGTTAATCAGTATATCATTGCTTCATGATTTGCATCATGATGATGTGGGATGGAAGCAAGAGGCATTATTGCGTTGGTTACTCTTGGGAGAATATGGATTGACATTCTCCAATACCCTGCATAATGATGATGTGGGATGGAAGCATGAAGCCTTGTTGCGTTGGCTTTTTTTAGGAGAGTTTGGCCACCATAATTGGTATGATGATGAGGTGGTGTGGCAATAAGAGTCATTTCTTCGGTGGGCGTTATTGGGAGAGTATGGTTCAACATTTCACATGTCAATCCATATGTCCCTATTTCTTACTTTGCATAGTGTTGAGCTAATGCTTACGAAAAGCAAGGCCACCAGGGCCAAGGATTGGAGCATGGAGAGACACAACCTACTTTATGTAGCATGGGATGGAGAGATAGTTTATGAGTTGGGACTTTCCACTTTGGGAAGATACCACTTCACCTTATGTATCTCATGCATAGAGGAGGATCTTGGACAACATGTGGTTGCCACTTGGAGTCTCATTGATGAGGAGAGGCATCTAAATTTTTAGTTGGAGGCCATTTTGGACATTCTAGAGAGGCAGCTATGGAGCCGGGCATGCATAACACATTGGAGAAAATGGGGAGACCTTCCATATGAGGATGCCATTTCGAGGGATATGGATTGCTATAGCATCCACTTTTGCAGTTGTTTGAGGACAAGCAACATTTTGGCAGGGGGGACTGCAATATTCCCAATTTACCATCAATTAATTGGAATATTAGAGTTCTTACTTTTCTTACTTCGTTAAGTAAATAAAAGGGTGGAGGGACCCATAAACACCATAGATGAATAAAATCCACTTTTGTTGTGTGAATTTGGGTTATTAGATAGTAGACAAACATCATGGAGTAGTGGAGCAGCTCATTAATGAAGTAATATTGGAGATTATGGAGAATAATGAGGAAGATGGTGGAAACAGTGGAGAAATAAAAGTAAGATCATAGAGCATTAATGATGTAGTGATGGAGGAAGTGGTGCATTAAATGCACACATGATGGAGGAGTGGAAAGTAAATGCATAGATCATGGAGATCATGGAGAGACAACTTAGTCTTCATGGATACTAGTGGCCACATGTGTAGCACAGTTATGAGGTGGGCCAAGGCTAGGGAAGGCTCACAACAATATAAGGAAGATGACGGTAGCAAAGCAAATCAGTATGGAATTTGATATTGTATTTTTGTTTGACATTCTTTGCACGCTTCAGCTGCCTAGCTAAGTCTGTTGTGTTGTTTAGCACACGGGTGTTCCCGCATGGGAATCCCACAATTACCCATGGGAAGGTTATTTTGAGCATCCATTCATCATCCAAAATTGGTGCCAAATTCAACCCCTCTCTTCTGCATATACATCTTTGGGAATTACGCATTCCTGTCTTAGGGTTTGAGAGGACGAAGGTAGTTTCTAGCATTTTAGGTAGGAAACCAGTGGAGGATTCATCCTTTCACCTTGAGCTTCCATCTCAGTCTTCTAGGAGCATCATTGTGATATTCGGAATCATTCCATAATATTACACGTCCATGCAACAACAGTTCCTTCAGGAATTGTCCAGTCCAACCAGGAAAATCTAAGGGAGGAAGGAAGTTCCAAGTATATCAGCTTAGAATACTATGAGGGATTGATCCTTCACTCTGGGAATCACTTCAATAGCCTGGGATCAACATTGTATTATCTATTATTAGGCTACATCATCAACCCTCTTAGACAGCGCAGTATTACCCAACAATTGTGCATGCAGCAGTTTCATATTCAATGGAGAGCTAGATCCTAAGTTTCTCAGCTTGGGATCGGGAGAAGGGACCAACCCTTTAGTTATTGAGCTAAGTGGGTGATATTGTAGGAAATAGATCATTATTTCAGCACCAGATCAACAGTTGTCTCGAGGGAGTGCGTAACTCAGCCAGAAGGGGTATCGTGTGCAACCCAAAAAGGTTCAAAATTCCAAACTCAAAATATGGCGAAACCATTTCTGGGTTTTTCTGGGTTTTTTGATTAGATTCCATGGTTAAAATTTTGAATCTTTATGAGCACTCCAATGGCCTCTGGTACATATGTCTTCTTCCTAGTAGTAGTAGTTTCCAATAGTAGCAGCACAACATTTCCAGTGCTAGTTTTATTTAGTGTATTTCATCCATCTTGTGGCTTGAGTGCATTCCTTTTGGAGCAATGTGTGCTTACCTTTCTGTTGATCCTTAATGATATGTTTTAGTTATTTTCTACCCATATGTGTGATGTTTTGATGTATTTCGACATTTTTCCAGTTCTACATGTTCAATTCTTATTTTATCGTAGTTGGAATTATGCATATGTTCTGTTATCACTTAGAAAAATGTAAAACATTATTTGACATGGACATAGAGTTCATTTTTCAAAGGTTTCCTTAAACCTTTCAAGTTGATATAGCAAAAATTTCAAACTTTTACATGTTTAAGCTATCCTAAGGTTCAAACCCATCTTTATTTAGGTCATATTATGTCCCATCAGTCATCATTAGGTGTCAGATTTCATTTTCATTAAAAAAGGACACTTTAGCTAGTTTAACCTATTTTCGTAGTGTTTTACACTGTGAAATAACAATTTTCGCTACGAAACTGCCTAATAGTTTCATAGCAAAACTGTCAGAAAATGAACTAGGTACGCTACGAAAAATAGTTTTCCTTTCTCTCTTGTCAAAACTGAGGTGAAGTGTCATTTCATCATTGGAGGAGTTAGGATGGATGTCATTCGAGTCAGTTAGGGTTATTTCAAAAGTACAAAGTCATGGCTGAGGTCATCATTACCATTTTTAGCATGCATGTGTCATGATGAAGGCATGAATTTTCATCTCAACCATAAAACATTACCCAATTGAGTATTTTTGACATTCTTTGCTTTATCCGTGCATCTTATTGAGTTTCTGGAGAGCTGCTTCATCGAGCCAAGCAGGTTGCTGGCATTTTCAAAGGTTGCAGGTGCCATTAATCAAGCGAGGCTAAGAAGATATAAAATCACCATGGCTGCAAGGAAGAAGACTAAAAAAGGTGGTCACTGCTAGAGATATGAGCCAAAGGACACAAATTTTTTAAATGAAGACCCAACTACCTTGGAGGTATTCAGAAAAACAGGTTGTTTGCAATTCTGCCAAAGGCTGTAGGGTTGTCACCTATAGGTTTCTAAAGAATTTGCTAATAGTTTTACTGGGACAGCTTCAAAGGTGGGAATGCTAAACCTCACAGTAACACCAAACAACATTTCAGCAGCAACTGGAATCCCTAGAGGAGGGGAACAGTGTTTCAAGGGAATCAAGTTCACCATGCAGGACTGCAAAGAATTCATCAAGCTAGAGCATAGTGAAATTGATCTAACAAATGCTATCCGAATGAGCTACATGAAAGACAACTTCTCAAAGTTGCTTATGATCATTCATAAGTACTTCACCTGTGAAGGAAGGTTTCACATGGTCTACTCCTACCACCTTAGGCTTCTGCTGCATTTTGTGGGTAATAGGTCTCTTGACTTGCCATTTTACTTATATAGAAGTCTCACTAAAATGTCAGATAAGGTCCAAGTTAAAAAAGAAGGAAATGAAACTTCTCTCTATCACCAGGGTTTGATTGAGTTGTTGGTGTTAGAAGAGTTGAAGAGATTAGGCAGATATTGGACATCATTTTTATTCATGAGTGGTTTTGAAGTAGATGCTATCACTCCTAAAATAGTTCCCAAACCTAGAGATATTTCATCACCAATAGTGGCAGAGCAAGTTGAACCAGTGAGCATGGAGATAGAGTCTTTGCAGAAGATTGACACACCCAAAGCTACACCTGCAAAATAGAAGCCAACATTTAACAAACATGGCAGCAAGAGAGTTACTAGGAGCCAAACAGTGGTTAAGGGTAACTTAGAGGACATCTTGCATGGAATTGATATTGAATAAACTCCCATTGTTCAAGCTGAAGATGTTGAAAATGGGGGAAGAAAGCTAAAGAAAGGAAAAACAACTAAAAAGTTAGAGTTTGTAGGTGATGATGTTGGTTTCATGTTTAAGCCTAGAAAACCAATGACAAGGCATGCAAGAAAGGTTTTGGAAAGAAGCAAAGAAACTTATAAGGTTAGTAAAACTTCTCAGCCACCACCAAGCATCATAGACCTCTCCTCACCTGCAAAAGAAGAACTAATCATCAAACAAAAGAAGGGTAAAGAGAAAATCACTATAAAAATAGAAGTTGAAACCCTTAAGGAATAGTTAAAAGAGGCAAGTGAAGAGATATCAGTCTTGAGGAAAGAGGCAAAGAAGCATAGAGATGAAACAATGCAATTTGAACAAATGAGGAAGATATGGGAAGATCAAATCGTAAGCGTCTCAAAGACGTTGGAAAATACAGAAAAACTAATAAAGTGGACTCAACAACTAAGAAGAGAAGTCAAGCACAAAAAAAAGGTAAAACTGAATTTCCAATCCAAGAATAGGACACTAAAGGACCAAGTCAAAGATCTTCAAGAACAATTGGAACTGATTCAGGAAGAGCTGGAAAAGAAAGGTTTGAATATGACTGTGATGGAAGATCCTATAGCTCAACTGATCATAAATGAGGAGGAAACACCACAAGAGAAATAAATTGAGATTGAATATGCCTTGGAGGGTTCATTACATGCAAAAAATCAATATTTAGCAGCTGGAGGTCAGTTTTTGTATACAGATTTGAAATGGGCAACTTTTGGGTTTTTACACAGTTTCATAGCGTTCCTCGGGCTTAAAGCCAGGAATGCGCTACGAAAAAACCTGTAGCAGCCTTTTTGTTTCTAAAGTGAGCTTTTGTAGTTTTCAAGGAGGAAGATTCATGGTGGTGATGTGTCATGATATGATTGACATGATGGAACAACAAATAATTGAAGAAGATGGGTGGAAAGGTTACTTTTCTCATGTTACCAAAACTCGCTACGAAACTATCCTATTTTCATAGAAAGCAATTATTAAAGGTTTTGAAGCATATTAATGGAAATTTTGGACAGCTGGAGACCTACAACATGTCAATGGATCTTATTATAAATAAATGACTCAAAGAAAGTGCTATGAAGACACGTCATCAGCCAAAGTAGCTTTGAAGATAAGGGTCATCTATTCCTAAAAAACAGAGTATGCTCCACAAGTCTAGAAGCGTTTTAAATATGTAAAGTGGTAATGAACTTTTTCATGTGTCTTTCAAGCATGTGATACTTATTTTTTAACCATCATGTAACTGTTTCACAGATAAGGTAGAGCTATGTAATAAATAGGAGTTAGAGTCCTATTAGGAAATGGTTTCTTTAAGGTACAATTGTCAATTTTCTGTTAGAAGTTATGTTTTTCGGTTATGAAAGGTGTCATAGGAGAATTTGATGATCTAGCCACCAGGTAGATCATCCTTGTTGTAAATAATGTCTATTTAAAGAAAAAGCATCGAAATTAGTCAAGGGTTGCAGATTTTTGGCACCAAATTGCTGCTTTTATGTATTTGACTTATATCAGTAATACAGAGTGACTTTCTTCTTGACAGACCTGAGATTCTCATGAGGTTTTTGATGTCTTACTGATATATATTTTTATGTTTTACCACTTGCAGTAGATTTCATCTCTATTACTCAGAATTCATAATTTTATGCTTTGACTTCCTTTAGTAATGAAATGACTGTGTTATCCTATGTTTTATGTGTGAGTTGCCTCTGTTAAAGACCTCTATCTGCCCTAGCTTCCATGTTGAAAAAACTTTGTCACTGAAAAATACTAATTGTTGACTCCATAAGCCCAATGGTAGCAAGCATGCATTATTTTCAACCTGCAAACATAAAAAAAAGTTACAATTTCCATAGATTTAGCCATCTAGTACTATCATTATTCAATATCATAATCCCCCTTTGAGAGAGCCCTCTCCAAATGAAGAGGCTAAGCTTTAGTTAGAAGTGGTTTGAAACAGTTACAATGAGCTGTTTGATAAGAAGACAAGCAAGTACAATTTTTTGACAACATGTTCTAAATTCCTGTATTTTCCATTTTGGAATATTACAACTTTGAATTTTTCCTCCATCAATCCCACATCTTCCACATTCTTTGATTTAGCAATTTTCTTCCATCTGTCGTTTCTTCCCCTTTCTTTCTCTAGTTCATAAAGAAGCATGATTGTGAATGTTTTAAGGATCATTCTCCCTCCTTCAATGAATTTGTAATAGGACTCCAAGCCACACTGTGTACTGGGATATTGTAGCTTCTAGGAGTCATTTTCTATTTTTTTTGGGAGGTTGTTGCCTCTTGTAGCTCACCTTCCTTCCCCTTTTCCTATTGTGGCATGCCTTTCCCCTCTTGTGGCACCTCCTGCCATTCTAATTTCATCTTATTCCCCCATAGTTCCACATTATATTCCTCTACTTTGACATTTTGTCCCTCCTGTAGCATGCTTTGTCCCTCCTGTAGCATGCTCTGTCCTTCCTATAGTGTGCCCTGTCCCTCATGTAGCATGCATTGTACCTCCTGTATATTTCCTCTTTCTTCTTACTAGAGGTCTGTTGGTGTCTTGGGGTGCTTGAAGGAGGTTGTTGTAGTGGTAGGTCTCCTTACATATGCTATATAAGTCTTGGTTTTGGGTTTAGGAGAGGTGACATATTCAATTTTGCCTTCAACTGGTCCTACCTCCTCGTTCTTTCTTGGGGACTCCTCAATTGTGATGGGGAGTTTTGTGGAAGTTTTTGGCTCCCTTTCTTGATCCTAGTTCTCTTCTTGGTCTTGAAGTGTAGAGGGTTTTTCCTTGTTCTCATTATTTTGGGTTTAATTAGAGTGTTTAAGGTGGTCAAAGTTACAGCTACCTCAGTTTATGTATTTCCTAGAGATAAAGCTCATTTGTTGTAGGGATATCTATGTTTCCTTGGGCTGAGTAGTTCTCTCAGGACTCAATGTCTCCTTTTCTTTTTCTTCCCTTTCTTCATCTTCATTTATTTCTCCTTCTACCTTTGCTTCTTCTTCCTCTGTTTCCATCTCTGCTACTTCTGTTATATTTTATGCTTCTTCCTCCTCTGTCCTTGTATTCTCCTCCTCTTTTGTGTTTACCTCTCTACCACTAATGCTATAGGCAGGTGTCTCTCTATGAGTATTGTTTTGGGTCTTTCTGAAGGTTTCTCTATCCATGTATATGAATTTGGACCATAAGATATGGATTTTCAAATTTTTCAAGGCATACACCACTATCGGTTTGATAAGGCCATGGTGGGATATGTGTTGATGTTTTCCCTCTCTTACTTTTCTATTTATTTCCTTGATGGATTGTAAGAGGAAGTGTGGCACACTAATTGTTTGAGAAAGGGGAAATTATGCCTTGAATATGAGTTCATGAAGCAACTTGAAGTGGTAGGAATATTCCACCCTCATTATTCCCTCACAAGAAATGTATTTCCAAATATGATAAGCCACCTCATCCCATGGATAAGGTAGGATTTCTCTCCTAACTCAATTTTTTTCCTCAATGGGATTCTCTTTCTTAATGAAAGTTTTATTTTTTGCAGTGACACTGGTGGCTTTGTCCTTTTTGTTCCATTTTATCCCTAAAGGTGTTGAGCACTGGAAAAGGTATGAATTCACCATGTATTTCCTCATATTTTTCCTTTAAACATAATTCTTTTTATCCTAGAAAGATGATTTATTGAAGGGTTATGATAGAATTGGCTAAAAATTGCCTTTTGTTCTAAAAACAGGGAACAAATGAAGAAAACCATCATTCGAGCAGTAGAGCTAAAACAGGAGTAACCACTGTTCCTCCAAAAAAAGACCATATCCCGACAACAAGAAGGAAATCTGAGCGTATAGCTAAAGGAAAATAGGGAACAACATGCTTACAACCTAAGAAGACCAAGCACTAGCTAAAAAGTGAAAAGAAGCAAATCCATCAGGATATTTCGATCCTGAGGGATCGATGTTCAATCTTATCATGTTTCTTGTTTTATCCGTCGAACTGTTATAAAAGGTAGTGCCTTTAGAAATCAAGGGACGGGAAAATGATTCTATGATTGAACACTACCGTTGTAAATTTGTAATTTCTTGAATCTAGTGATTGGAGAGCGACTGTTGTAAATTCTATTGATGTTTTAATTAATACAAGATCTTGTTGCCGTTCTATTTCTTAATTTTGGAGTAAAAGCTCAGCAGCATTTCACTAGTGGTTAAGGGCCCAGCCCTGGTGGATCGATCTGCTGTTTGTATCATCACCTTTCAGTTGCTGTTGTGTGGTAGTTCATATTCATTTTTATTATAGTTTGTAAGTTAATTGATTTAGTTTAATTGCTTATTGATATTGGTGGGTTACACTTATGAATTGCATTGCTGTTCCGTTCTAACAAGAACCTTAAATCCCGGTATCATTTATCTTGTTATGTTTTACAGAGCTGTGATGTTCAGCATTTAATTCCATTAGCTATTTTGTTGATTGTTGTTCATTCCAGATTGTTTCTTAACAAAGTTTGCTGTCGACAGGGTTTTCTGTTTAATATAATTCGCCATTTGACTCCATCAGATAGGATTTGCTATTTAAATTCATTAAATATAATTTGCTGTTTAATTCTTCTAGTTACAGTTTGCTGTTCATTTACATTGCTGTTAAATTCCCGTTTGTTGTTCATTTATGATTTATTGGTTTGCAGATTGTAGAGAGTTTTCTTTTAGAGTGCTTGCATAATTTACTTTCGTTAGCAGCATTTAGTTCAAATTCTATTTTCATTTAATTACTTCAAACCAGGATTATCGACTGTAAAGAATATTGGTTATTGCTCCCACATTCTCAGATTGGTTATCTTGTTATTAGTTGATTTTTATTAGTTTCTAAAGGAAAGAGTTATCATTACTGTATCCTTGACTGATACTTGCTGAGTGAATGATTGAATTTTCAAGCATTTAAGTTCATTTTATTATAGTTAGATTTCTTTTCCAAGCATCCGTTTACTCTTGTATTTAGAATACTATACTACATATTGCAAAGCATTATTCTTAGATTGAATTGTAGCCTCAGACCGAGTACACTCTTGAAACAAAATGTCGTTCCCAGATTGATAATTAATGTAGGATAAATAGGCGTTAAAAAAGACACCTTTTATACCTCAACATTTTGGCACCGTTGTCGAGGAGAGTGTAGCCATTTACAGAGAGTGATGCATATTTTTTTTTTTTCTGCTAGCAAAGAATTGGGTATTAAAAACGGAAGGTAAGAACCTGCATATTGAGCAAGGAACATACTTGTTCACTGGCCCACTTCATAGCAGAATTGGGGTAAAAATTTTAGGTAGGAATGAATGCTTGTCTTTTTGAATGAATAGAAAAGTTAAACAAATCAAAATTCCTCCTAAACCCGAAAAACCTAAGGGACCGGTGACCCTTGGGCGAACAACTTTCATTGATGAAATCCTTAAGAAAACTGAATCTCGGCCATCAGTAGGACCTAGGAAAGTTATTTCTAGACAACCTACTAGTTCCCTTCAGACCACAGAATCACCATCTGTAGCCTTTGCTGAGATACATAGTCAAACGGAAGGAATTGAGCAAGATTCCCAAGAAATTGAGAATTCTTGCCTAATTTCTCCACAAGAAGGGAACTCTAGTAATCTCCGCGAAGGAGAAGGGGAAACAGGGGAAATAGAAGAACCAAAATCTCCTCTTGAAGTAATCCAAATAGTGAGCAGCCCAGATAAGGGAAGTGTTGTCAACATCATTCAAAACAAAGGACCTAAATCTCCTCAGATAGTAGGCCAGCAGGGAACACTTATTATTCTAGATCAAGGGAGTGTTGTCAAGGTCATTCCTATTCCTTCTAGTCAGCCTAGGAATTCCCTTGAAATCCCAGAAGGATATTGCAACATATTTGATCAAATGGCCCAGAACCAAAACCAGAAAACACCTCAAAAAACTTCCACACTGCAATATCCCATAGTGGACATGGTAGTTAATGCACCTATGAAGGCCATTCCTCTTCAACATATTCCTACATTCCATGGCTTAACATCGGAAGATCCAAATGCATTTCTATTTGAATTCTATGTATTATGCAGGGGGTATGACTATACCACCGATCCCCAAAAATTAAAATTATTTCCTTCCACATTAAAAGGAGTAGCCTTACAATGGTTTATGGGGTTAGGTGGAGGTTTTATAAATGATTGGGACTAGATGAAAGCTGTGTTTCTAAATAAATATTAGGATTATTGTAGATCCAAGGAATTAAAAGACAAAATATTTCAGATGATAGCAAAACCTAATGAAACACTGGAGGAATATGTAGAACGCTTTTAATACAACCTCCAGAGATCACCTTATGCATCTTTACCCTTACCTGATAATGTGTTGAAAACTACATTACTTAAAGGGATGAAGGAACAATGAGTTGAAACATTAAACATTATGGGCAAAGGTGATATATATCAGGAAAATTTTGCTGACATTATTGATTTATGTATCAGGAGTTTGAGAGGCAGCACAAGGCTAAAGTCAGCAGAACGTGATATGATCACTAGAGATAGTAAGATCTCCGGTGAAAGTATAGTCCGCACATTCTAGGGACTCTGACAACACAGTTCGAAATTATGCAAGCCAAACAAAAGCAAGCAGAAGCAGAACAAAATATGGCAATATTCTGCCCTAAATGCAGAAAGAAACATAGCCATAAAGAGTGCCCATTGGATATAGTCAAAGTCTGTGCTATCTATACAAAATATCACTCCATAGAAGGATGCCCCTTGCTCCCTAGATTGAAAGCAGTTTACAAGGAGGCGGAAGAAGAAATAGAATTAGTATGCCTACTCAATCAGCACCGAAAATGGCAGCCACTACAAACAGGTATGCCAATTTATCCATCCTCTTATTTTCAGTTTCCTTAGAATAATGCTTAGCAATATAATGGAATGTGGAAAAATAAACCACCTTTCCCCAATTGGTCACAACAGCCATTCCCTACATCACCATGGCAAAATCAAACGAATCAAACCAATTGGCCAAACTTTCCCTACTATCCACCATTTTGGAAAAACAATGCTTATCCAACACAATGGTCCCCCTCCACCTCGCAGAGTTAGACCTGGCAGACAAACTGGAAAAGACCTACAGATTAGCCAGCTGGAAAAATCCCTCTCCCTCAACTGACATTCCCAGCCCCCTACACATTGCCACAAAATCCCCAGACCAATTTAAGACCACAACTCCCGACCGAACCCAACCCAAACCCCAATAATAGGCCAGTTCAGTCTGTTCAAATAATGGAACCTCCATAACTAGAAACTAAACTAAGGGAGTGTAATGACCTTCAAATAAGATCTGGGTGCATAGTATAAACAGAGGGAGACAAAAATTCTCAAATTGAAGACCCATTACTCGCAGAACAAACAATGCACAAGGAGAATGTGGTTAAACAAAAAAATCAGGAACAAGCAACCACCTCTTCTCCACCGTTCCTAGAACGATTAATTATTCCTCGCCCAATAGAATATCCTGATTTTGATCTTCTGGGAGAATTAAAAAATTTGTGTATAAAAATCCCTCTCCTCCAAACTATCCAAGACATCCCTATTTATGAAAAAACCATCAAATAACTATGTATAAGGAAGCCCAAGAGGAGAACAACAACTAACCCAACTATCCAAGTAGTCGAAACTCTATCTGATTTATTATCAGGAATAGAAACACCTATAAAGTATGAGGACCCACGAAATCCTACAGTGACGGTACAAATCAATGGGCAATCATTTCCAAATGCCTTAGTTGATTTAGGAGCTGTAATTAATATCCTAACAAGCACCGCTTGTCAAAAACTTGGCATTACATCATTAGATCCAACAACAACCTTGTTAGAATTGGCTGACCGATCGGTAGTCAAACCAGAAGGTACATTAAATGATGTAATGGTATTAGTAGATTCCTGGGAGTACCCTGCTTACTTCCTAATTATCAATCCCAAAAACCGGCTAGATGGACACCCTTTGGTCCTAGGTAGACCTTGGTTGGCAACTGCCGATGCTTATATTAGCTGTCGACAAGGCAACATGGCTATAACAAGGGGAAACTCTGTCAAGAATTTAGCTTTATATCCCCTAGCCCAACCAAGCCTATCGATAATCAAAACAAGGAAACAACATGTATCATATCTCATGGAAAACATTAGAACACCACTAACCTTATAAGATGCCCTCGACTTTAAATACCAAACGGAGGATGATATTATTAACAGTTTCATCAATAAGCCAAAAATCAGTTCCCATTTGCAATGTCACATGATCAAGGCAGCATTTGATAATAAAGAAGAAGAAGATCTTCTAAAAGACATACATGATCAATCAATACCCACTACCTCTATTTACAATAGCAAAATTGTGGAAATTGAACCGGGAAAAACTCTAAACATTAACAAAAACCTAACTGCTAAACAAGAAGAGAAATTGGTCCAATTACTACGAAAATATAAGGGAGCCTTTGCATGGGATTATCTAGACATGAAGGGAATTGACCCCCAGTTATGTACACACCACATCTATATAGAAAAATATGCTAGACCCATTCGCCAACCCCAACGAAGATTAAACCCTCATCTTAAAGATATTTTGAAAACTGAACTACAAAAACTGTTGGATGCCAACTTTATATACCCAATATCTGATAGCAAGTGGGTCTCTCCATTAGTAGTGGTGCCAAAGAAGAACGGGAAGTGGAGGATATGTGTTGACTACCATGAACTAAACAAAGCAACCCAGAAAGACCACTTTCCCCTTCCCTTCATTGACCAGGTATTAGATACATTAGAAGGAAATAAATTCTTTTCTTTCCTAGATGGCTTCAGTGGATACAATCAAATTCAAATTGTCCTTGAAGACCGAGTCAAAACCACTTTTATCTGCCCTTGGGGGACATTTTCCTATCGCGTTTTACCCTTTGGCCTATGAAATGCCCCCGCTACATTTCAGAGGGCCATTCTCAACATCTTTTCAGATTTAATAAATGAAGGGATCGAATTATACATGGATGACTTCACACCTTACGGAGATGATTTTGAGCCAGCATTAGAAAACTTGGAAAAGGTGTTGCAAAGATGTATTGATACTAGGCTTTGTTTAAGCCATGAAAAGTGTCACATGATGATGACCGAAGGACTCATCTTAGGTCATTATATCTCAGCAGCTGGAATTCAGGTAGATCTGGCTAAAATTCAGATCATTTTGTTAATACTTACTTCTACCACACAAACAAAGGTACGCAGCTTTCTCGGATTCTGGTTGTTATAGAAGATTTATAGAACATTATTCTCGAGTAGCTGCACCTTTATATGCATTAATTGGAAATGTTGATTTTATTTGGACAGAAAAATGTGACCATGCTTTTGAGGATCTGAAAAATCTTGTATCGACAGCCCCAGTGCTGAGGAGCCCAAACTGGGATTTGCCATTTCAAATTTCATCAGATGCCTCAGAGACATCTATTGGAGCAGTTCTTGGACAGGAAGAGGATAAGAAACCATATGCAATATATTATATTAGAAAAAATCTATCTCCTGCTGAATTAAACTATACTGTGACTGAGAAAAAATTTTGAACTGTGATACATGCTGTAAATAAATTTAGACATTACATAACTGGGTATCCTGTAGTTTTATATACAGATCACTCTGCCATAAATTTTTTAGCAAATAAAACTGTTACAAATGGTAGAGTAGCAATATGGTTGATTTATTGCAGGAATTCGATATCACAATAAAAGATCGACTTGGAAAAGAGAACCCCGTAGCTGATTTCATCTCACGAATGCGAAAACCAACAGATGCAGCAGCAGTCGAAGATCACTTCCCAGATGAACATTTGTTCGCTGTTACTTCTAGAACCCCATGGTATGCTGATATTGCAAATTATTTAGCAATAGGTGAATTACCTAAGCACCTAACGCCCAATGAATGAAAACAGATAACACAGCGTAGTAGCCGATTCTCTTGGATTGGGGGCTACCTGTTCCATATAGGATCAGATATGCACATCAAGCGATGTGTCCGAGAGGATGAAATATTTGATATTATGAAAGCATGCCATGATGGGCCATGTGGCAGACATTTTGCAGATCGTAGGACTAGCCATAAGGTTTTACAGATAGGCTATTACTGGCCTACAATTTTTAAATATGCAGAAAAAATTGTACAGGCTTGTGATAGTTGCCAAAGGGCGGGTCGCCCTGGACAGTCCGACGAAATGCCCTCGAACCCACAGCTAATAATCGATCCATTTGAACACTGGGCACTCGAATTTTTTGGTCCTATTAACCCACCATCAAATCAGAAAACATACATCCTAGTCGCAACAGAGTATGTTACTAAATGGGTTGAAGCAGAGCCACTTTCGAGAGCTACAGAGGACTTTGTAATAAAATTCCTTTTCCAAATATTTGTTCGATACAGCCTCCCAATGGCCATAATTACAGATGGAGGACCTCAATTTTTAGGTAACAAAATTGCTGCAACATTAGAAAATTACCACATCCATCACAAAATCACAATCCCATACCACCCGCAGGCAAATGGCCAGGTAGAGAGCATGAAAAAAGTGATTGAATCCATACTGACAAAAACAGTTGCATCACACAGACGTGATTGGGCTTACAGATTTCTAGAAGCCTTTTGGGCATATCAAACAACATGGAGAAGTACCACGGGGTATTGACCATACCAATTAGTATTTGGAAAAGAACCCATCTTTCCAATAGAATTTTAAATTCAGACATTAAGAATAGCCCAGGAGGTGGGTTTAGATTTACATGAAGCCCAGGTTAGAAGATTACAGCAAATCAATGAGCTAGATGAAATTAGGCTCTCTGCTCTTCAGCAAACTACATTAATTCAACAACAGAGAGCAAAATGGCACGACGCCCTCATCAAAGAGAAAATCTTCCACGAAGGGGATTGGGCACTCCTATATGACTCCAAGTTTCAGGATTTCCCAGGAAAACTCCAGAAATTATGTCTTGGACCCTACGAGATACAAAAAGTGCATGATAATGGCACCATCACATTAAACACCATTGATGGATCTGGACATTCGTTCAAAGTAAACGGTTATCGAGTGCGACTTTACCATAAACCGCTTAATCGAGAGTTCTTTTACCTGCAATTACAGGAAGATTCTACCATGAAGATTTTGGCTGAGGGAGACAACTCCTCCTCAGCACCCATTCACTGAACAATTTCTTTCATTTTGAAACTTGTACATAAAGCTTTTCCTTTTATCTTTCTTGTTTTTTTTCTATAGATTTTTTTTCTTAAGCTGTTCCTTTTTAAGGAATAATAGCAGTTTCTCTCAAGAAAAAGCGCGTTTGAGTGTTTTTGTTTGTTGTTCCTTTCCAAAAGGAACATCAGTTTTTGTTGTTCCTTTCAAAAGGAACAATAGTTTTTGCTGTGTCTTGTTTGCTGTTCCTTTCCAAAGGAACAATAGTTTTTGCTATTCCTTTCAAAAGGAACAACAGTTTTGATTGCTTTTTTTTGTTGTTCCCTTCCAAAGGAACAACATTTTTTTTTTCTGTCGGTCTGCTGTTCCTTCCCAAAGGAACATCATTTCCGCTGATTGTTTTTGTTGTTCCGTTTGAAAGGAACAACATTTTCGCAGATTGTTTTTGTTGTTCCTTCTTAAAGGAACAACACTTTTTGAGTGTATTTTTCTTGTTTTAGAACAAAATTTTGAGGATTTTTGTGAATTCTTCATGACTCTTCTAAATGAAAACATACAATTTATGCAAGGTTACACAAATTAAAGGTTACTGGAATCAGCAAATCAAGAGAAATTGTCATTTTTTTTTTAAAGAAATTGTTTTGTAGTGATAAGAAAAAGGAAAGGACAAAACCATTTATATTACTTTGTTGTCTTTATTTTCACTAAAATTAATATGATTGGTTATCTTTATCATGTTGGTTCTTCCCTAAATTTTCACAACTTTCTTTGATTTTTATTTATTGAGTAAGAATAAGGGCATATTTTCTCTATTGAGATGTTCAGACTTCTTCAACCATCCCTACTCTTAAGGAGTGCTGAGCCATCCTCTATATATAAGTAGGAAAGTGCTATATGAGAAAAAAAAAAGAGAAAAGAAAAATAAAAATATCTATATAATTACTAAAAATTCTATGATATGGCAGATGGAGGATAGGGGGTCTCATCAAGAGCCAGCCTACCATGATCATAAGGAATCAGTGAAGTGGCTCCCATTATGGCTACCACACCAGGGACATGATCCAATGGATAAATCAAAAATAAAAAATAAAAAAAATAATAAACAGTCCTTGGAACAGGAGGTCTCATCATGAGCCGACCTGTTCACTTTTCACTCCTTCCTGGTGAATGGCATTGTGAAACATCTGGTTCCCAAGCCAACACAGTGACCTCCATCATGACATCACAATGGCACTTTCCTAGGCATAAATAAAGGATAATGGTTCCAAGGGTGAAAAAGAAACTTTGTCAAGGTTATAGACACCTGTGGGCAACAGAGCTCTGTTGATGGTATTGGAGTCACACTTTTCAATCAATAGTAATAATAAACCCTTTTCTTATATCTCTATCTAATATCAAATGAAAGTATGTTTCTAAACCTTTGGTTTTGAACCTATTATGCATGAAATTTATCCATAAATCGATCATATTAGTTTTAGTGGGTAATAATTGCATAAGTAATTGTTTTCACATCAGCTATCCCTTTCCCTTATCTTTGAATCATTACATAAACGTTTCTATATCTATTTACAATTTAATCATAAGCATCGATTTCAGTAATGCAATAATTTGATTGATCGTATCATAAGCATGTATGTTTTTTCTTGCTGTACAACTGCTGTGCAGTAGTTTTCTCTCTTATTTGATGGTCGAGGACGACCTATCATCCTTCAGGGGGGGCGCAGATGCCTTTTAATGACTGCATGCAGGTCAAATCCCTATATTTTATGCCTGCATGCGAAATAAATCCCTATATTCTCGGTAATAACAAAAACTTAATGGTATTATTACAATATACTGTGTTGTGCTGTTCCATTACATTACTGTGCATTTGTGAAGAATTAACAATGTGTAGATAAGATGGGAGGATGACCAATTCTTAGTGAGCCATAGGTGCTAGCTGTTTCTAATGCTGCACCGGAAATTCTGGAGAGAGTAGGGTGGATTACCTACCTCACAAGACTGCAACAACCTCATGAAACGGTAGCCATTGAAATTTTACAAAATCCGCAGGAAGGTTACTCCATGGTTAGAGGTAGGCAGATAGCGGTAACAGACCCAATAATTGCCGAGGTGTCTGGTCTGCCAGCGGAAGGAACCATATGGACCCATAAGAAAGTGAGGCTTCAAGAAGCCATGAACATTTTCAAGATGAAGGGCAGACCCTAGTCATCAAAGGAAAAGGAGTTCAGCCGGCATCGTTGGGAGAACCATGGACAAAATTGGCAAAAGTAGTACAGGGCTACATAACATGTGATGGGAGAAAATATGTGGTAAGACCTCACCACCTTAAGTTATTGGCAGTATTAAAGAACTAATGTATTGTAAACCCGCCTGCATTTTTAAATTTCTTATTACATGATGTCGCTCGAAGTATAAGAGAGTCTCATCATATAGACATGGCGGTAAGCCACCATTGCTTAATCAGATTTATAGTGAGTTACAGTCTTGCCCAACAGCGGACTAGTTGGGAAGAACTGATATTCTCAATTGACAGAGGAATAGCCCTGCCTGCCCCAAAACGAAAAAGAATTACTAGCATAGCAGAAGAACCATCAAAATGTAGACAATCCTCCAGGTTAAGGAGAAGTAGGGGAATGATAGAAGGTTTTCAAGGTAGCATTAGCCAACCCCTAGAATTGCCCAGCTCGGAAGATGAACAACCCCCATTATTCGAAGAAGGAAGTCATCATACCGAGGAGGAAGAAGGAAATGATGAGGAACAAGGAAATGAGGAGGAAGAAGAGAGTCACCACACCAGTGGAGAAGAAGAAATTCACTATACCGATGAGGAGGAAGGAAGTTATCACACCTGTGAAGAGGAAGGAAGAAATGAAGTTGAAAGAAAGGGAGCAGAACCTCCCGAAGCCACCATTACAAGTCCATCTCAAAGCCCATTGTAGGAGGACCAATTGGCCCAAAATATTGGCCAACATGAGCGAATACATACAACCCCATAGCCCACTAAATTTCAACATTGAAATAAACCAATTACAGAAAAAAGCTGTTACTGGTGAAGATACGGCCGAAGGGGTACCCGATGAAATAGAAGAAGGAAACCCTCAGGAAACAAGAGAACTAGCTGGGGTTACTACTACCCCTAAAGAATGTAGCCAGGAGCATATGAACACTGAAGAAGTGTTCCGAGCAGAAAATAGAGAAGCAATCTATAGTGAAGGACCGGCTACTGAAAAGAAAACCCTACCTGAGCAATTAAGTATAGAGAAAGGGACAAATGTTCCTCCCAGGAGGAAAAAGAAAGTAACTGAACTTGAAAAACTGCGGAGGGAATGGCACAAGCTTCAAAAGCTAATGGAACAACTCAAACAGAGTATTAGGTTTCTCAGAATGAAGACAACCCCCAAACGAACTCCAAAACAAAGGAACATAGCCACCAAACGAACCCCAAAGAAAAGGAAAGTAGCCAAAAAAGAAAAGCCCCAGAGTGCAGAGACTATGGAAGCCCAAGCTGAGTCCAATCAAGAAAGCATGGAACAGTAGGTAGCCGTTCCATAGACAGCTACCCCAACTGAAAGCGCACAGGCGTGTAGTCAAAGCATTTTTATTGACCCTACTATAGCAGAACTCCAAAAGGAGCTAGCAGAGGCTCAACATGCAAGAGAAAATCTTGAGGAAGAAACCGTCCCCAAAAAGAAATATCAACAGCCATAGGAGCAACTAAAGGACATCAATGCATCAGAGGTTGAAGCCTATGATAAGTGTCAGAAGGTAGAAGAGAAAGCTAAAAAGGTAAGGAATGAATTAAAAATGGCCCGAAATCAAATGGATACTCTCTGCTCCTTATACACAAATGTTCTAGCGTGTAGATGCCCTGCCAAGAATTATGCTTTGTTTTTATTAGAAAGATATTTACAGTTGAAAATTAAAGCAGTTAGGGCAGGAAAGTCTATAGAATTAAACACTGTAGATGATTTTGTAAAATGCTGCAAACTCTATGGGGTCAAAGTCCAGTGTCTGATGTGTGAGTTCTATTTGCACAATCTCATATTGGAAAATGCTATTGAGATAAATACCATACCTTTTGTGGGTGACATCCAATATCAAGCATTTATTTCGTTTGCTATCAATCAGTTGAAATGGCTCAAGGTCTATAATACTTTTCAGAGCCAAGAAAATGGGTTAGACCTTTGGGTTAGGGATGAACCAAAACACCCATTACAACTATGGGCTAGGTAGAAGAGTCTAATGACAAAGGAGGGTGTGATCCAAGCATTGGGGCTTGTCCACAAAGAAATTGTATTGGATGGGGTAGAATATTTTATCTCCATTAGAAACTAGGCCTATACTATAGCTAAAGTCTGATGGAAGATTTCCAATCGGAATATTCAAAACCGAGAGCCATTTAATTATAGAAATTTTGGATTAGCTGCTGACCACTTAGTTCTCTATAGCAACCTCATCTTAAGGGAAGACCCATTCTGGCTAGGTTGTAGGTTTCCAAGTCCCATTATATGGTATCTTGCAATAGACTATAAAGCCATTTATGAGCTACCTGAAGGAAAAAAAAGGCATGTCTTTGAAGCTTTGGCTGAAAATCATGGTTTTAGGCCTCTTAATTAAAAACCTTCTCCAGCCTATTCTCTAACTGCTTTACATGTAAACTATGGCTTTCATGAGGACATGAAAAAGGGTAAGCAGGGGGGTATGTTGAGCACTGGAAAAGGTATGAATTCACCATGTATTTCCTCATCTTTTTCCTTTAAACATAATTCTTTTTATCCTATAAAGATGATTTATTGAAGGATTATGATAGAATTACAAAGACTCGTGTCTGTTGTGAAAATTGACTAAAAAATTCCTTTTTTTCTAAAAATATGGAAAAAATGAAGAAAACCATCATTCGAGCAGTGGAGCTAAAACATGAGTAACCGCTTTTCCTCCAGAAAAAAACTGTATCCCGACAACAAGAAGGAAATCCAAGCGTATAGATAAAGGAAAACAGGGAACAACATGCTTACAGCCTAAGAATACCAAGCGCTAGCTAAAAAGTGAAAAGAAGTGAATCCCTCAAGATCTTTCGATCCTAAGGGATCCTTGTTCAATCTTATCATGTTTCTTGTTTTATCCATCGAACTGTTATAAAAGGCAGTGCCTTTAGACATCAAGGGATGGGAAAATGATTCTATGATTGAACAATGCTATTGTAACTCTGTAATTTCTTGACTCTCGTGATCGGAGAGCGACTGTTGTAAACACTATTTATGTTTTGATTAATACAAGATCTTTTTGCCGTTCTATTTCTTAATTCTGGAGTAAAAGCTCAGCGTCGTTTCACTGGTGGTTGAGGGCCCGACCCTGGTGGATCGATCCACTGTTTGTATCATCACCTTTCAGTTTCTGTTGTGTGGTAGTTCATATTCATTTTTATTATAGTTTGTAAGTTAATTGGTTTAGTTTAATTGCTTATTGATATTGGTGGGTTACGCTGATGAATTGCATTGCTGTTCCATTCTAACAAGAACCTTAAATCCTTGTATCATTTATCTTGTAATGTTTTACAGAGCTGTGTTGTTCAACATTTAATTCCATTAGCTATTCTGTTGATTGCTGTTCATTATAGATTGTTGCTTAACAGAGTTTGCTATCGACAGGGTTTGCTGTTCAATATAATTCGCCATTTGACTCCATCAGATAGGATTTTTTGTTTAAATTCATTAAATAGAATTTGTTGTTTAATTCTTCTAGTTACAGTTTGATGTTCATTTACATTGTTGTTCAATTCCAGTTTGCTGTTCATTTCTGATTTATTGGTTTGCAGATTGCAGAGAGTTTTCTTTTAGAGTGCTTGCATAATTTACTTTCATTAGCAGCATTTTGTTCAAATTCTATTTTCATTAATTACTTCAAAGCAGGATTATCGATTGTAAAGAATAATGGTTATTGCTCCCACATTCTCAGATTGTTTATCTTGTTCTTAGTTTATTTTTATCAGTTTCTAAAGGAAAGAGTTATCATTACTGTATCCTTGACTGATACTTGCTGAGTGAATGATTGAATTTTCAAGCATTTAAGTTCATGTTATTATAGTTAGATTTATTTTCCAAGCATCTGTTTACTCTTGTATTTAGAATACTATACTAAAAATTATACAAAAATTGTTAAAATTCATAGCCTTTGGTAGACCCTGCTCCAACAATACCCCAACACAATCTTGTGACTCGTCCCGAGTCACTATGCTGGTGGGGCTTCAACCTACGCTTGCAATACTCTGATCACCTAGGCTAACGAAGGCAACAAGTCTTTACTTTGGACATCTGCATTCTGTGCAATATCGACCAATTTTTCTGATAGTGGTCCCTCAATCGCGGCGGCAACACTTTCCAAAGTTTGGTTCAGTTGCTTAATAGCAACATCAACATCCTGTGATAGTTTGAGGGCTTCATTTGCCCACAGCTTCAGTTGGTGACCCAGGGTCTTATTCTTTTGCCACAGGTCCTCGATATCTGCCTAGAGTGCTTGGCTGGTGCTCAGTCGTTGTAAGCGTCGGGCAGGCACCAAAGTGGGCAAGGTGGCTTCGATTGTCTCAAACTCCTCTTATTTTGGCCACAGGTCCTGGTTGATCCCTCGCTAGATTGGATCGCGCTGGACCTTAGTACATAGATGCATGGTGATCTCTAGTAGCTGGGCTCCCTCCGCGATCTGCCATGTGATAACATTCGTGGCCGCGGTGACCAATGCAGTTCGTTGGGCCCAGACCTCCAGGGGTGTTTCGGGCTGTAACTTAGCCTGCAGATCTGCAATCTAGTGCTCCATGCATGTCTTGACCACCTGAACTCCATCCCTGCAAACCTTGAGTGGCACGACCAATATTTCTAATTTTTCTTGAGGGGTATCTAAGGCCGGTATCTCTGCAGAAACATCCACGCAAAGTCGGTGAATTGTGTTCTTGAGCTCTGTGTGCTTTGTAGTGGCGAGACAGACCTCCGCCTCCTTTGAAATGATGGTTTGCTTTGCTACGCCAAGCTGTTGGTGCACCTGTTGGTATCGATGGTGGATTTCTTGAAAGACAGTGGTGTGGAGGCCTTGCAAGACCTCATGGGGTAGCCAAGCTAAGTTCAGCTAGCCTTATGCACTGATCAGGACTTGGGAACCTAGGTCGGATGAACTGAGGATCAGAGTTATGTCAGGGAGAGAACAGAGGTGGTTGTCATCTGTAGTCAGTGCTGCACTACTAGCAACGGAGGGTGGGCATACCGGGTCACACTAATTTGCAATGTGTTTGCTTTTAATTGGAGTGCTCACAGCTTAGCCTGAATTGTGTCGACAAAGGCCTGCTGTTGTTCTTCTAAGGTAGCCCACTTGTCCTCAGTGGCTAGAGTGACTGAATCGGAAATTTGTTCCAGGTCTCCATCAATCAGTGTGACTTTTTCGTTGCACTCCACTCACTGAGATCGTTGATTTTTGCGGGTAATTCTGATTGACTATGTTGTGGGCTTCATGCCGCAGGGGGGGAGGCAGATCCGTTGATCTCCAAACTTTCTATACCCAAACTGGTGTGTGGGTCCGTCTGGATTTCTTCCTTGACATCCTTTTGCTGCTGCGAATCCTTTTGAGTGGTCGCATCGGTGTCTTGTCGAGTATTCTTGATGACAAAGGGTTTGACTTGGGATGTGCTAGTGCTTCCAACACCCTTTGCACTAGTTTTGAAGCCAAGTTTCTAGTTAGGGGGCCAGAGCACAATGATGCTGTCGATTTTTTCATCCATCACCATGTAGGGAAGCGAAGTCCAGGCTTTTTCTATATGCACTCTGATATAAACATTGTGTAGAGTGACCTGGAATGCAGCAATTCCCTTGTATCTGTCATACATGGCTGGGGACAATCGTGGTCAGGAATTAATAGTTGCGGCTATGCTACTCTGAAAGAGGACCCAGAACACCTGGTTGTCCTCGAGCCATTATGGATCCATGGAATCCCACAAGTGGGCATAGCGAGCCCTTCACAAATGTTTGGGGTAATCTCAGGGAGGAAGAACTCTGTAGGAGCTTCCTAGACAACAATTGCTATAAGAAACAACAACCAAGAGTAACAAAATGCGCGACCCTGATCCTGGGACTCACGAACGTTGGTTAGAAACTCATCGCACAAATACCGTGCCCAGTTAAAACATGCGCCTTTCGCACATTGGCTGGCTAACCGAATGACATAGGCTGGAATAGAGGTGACATGAAACTTCCTCATCATTTTACATGCTAATAGCATGGTGCCCAGCTGCGTACCTTGGTCACTGATGGTCTTGATGATAAATCCCCGAGTATTACGGTCCACATGATACTTTTGGCACACGAACTCAGTAGTATCTGCCTAATATTTCTTACCCACATGCTCCAGGGGGTTTGGGCCAGTCATGGGAAGACCAGTGATCTGATGTACGAGTGCAGCATCTATGGGGATCCTGTCCTAGATCGACAGACATCCGTCATGAATTAACACGAGAAATTGTCGTGCATGCTAGTCTGTTACATTGTAGTGTCCAAAGTGTGGCATCTGAAGCAGATTTAGGAGCCTAGACCCCGCCAAACCACGTACCCAACATTGGGGGACAACTTTGACCCCATTTTCACCATGAACTGTATCAAGGTATAATTTGGGTGCAAGCTCAGGGAAGGCCTCAAAATTGGCCAAATCATGGTCGTTGAACTTAACTTCATGAAGGTGAACAAAAGGTTCACCTATGATAGGGACCTCCCCTAGGGTCAACATCATCTGTAGGTAGGTGATGAAACCATTGAGGTTATTTGGCGTGTGCATTGATGCTCTCTGTGGTCACATGAAGGGGGGTAGGGAATTGATTGGCTCGACGGGTTGTGCCTCCTCCTGCCCAGCCCTAGGGTATTTTATGTTTCGTGGGGAGGTATGGGGCTTTCCTGCGGCCCATTTCGTAGGCTTCGGGGGCTTGCCTGAGCCCTAATATTTTTCTTTTCCTCTTTGGGTGGTACCGCTAGGTGTGTGTAATATTCCCAATTAGCCCAAGCTAATGGGAATATACAATTTTGTTTCACTTTTCTATTTCATGAATAAAATTGTAAAGGAGGATCAATAAAACTCTTAAACATCAAAATAAATCAATGCCACATGTGAAAAAAGCTAAATCTGGGCTATTTAGATAAGCACACTTAGGTTTGAAAGGGACTAGATCATTTGACCAAGTCAAAAACACTGTCGAGATACAATGAATCTCCTATATGCACTGCGCAGTTTTAGTTGGAGGCTACACATGTGAAAGGAGCTAAATCATTGAGATGGTTTAGGGCTTGGCAAGACTTTGATCTTATAAAAGGAAGAGGAGGATAGCAAAAGAAGGTTGTTGATTATGCCATATTTATGAATATATTGTTTTTTTAGGCATATATCATTCTCTTGTTTAGCTGAGAATAGTGCTATTTAGCACTAGGGTGTTCCTGATCGAGAATCCCACCTCTTCCATTGAGTAGCTCTTGGAGGAGTCTTGCTGATCTTCACCACTATCAGGAATTTGGCCAAGCTTCATCTTCCAACTACAATGCAGATCCTATTTAGGGTTTGGTTGTCCTTGTAAGCTGCAGCAAGTGGGGGCTAGTTCTACTCAGATCTAGGCCAATCTAGTGCCTCTTTTTAGTGGGAAAGCCTTCTATCCCCTTGACAAGAGAGTATTAGACATTTGGAGCTACATTTTTAGATCTTGGCATCAGGCCAAACCAGTACTAGAGCCTATACCGCAGTTTCCCTTCCAAGACTGCGTTATTTGCAAGTGTACAGTTGCAGGGTGTTTTGAGACACTTTTGGAGGAGAGATCTCTAGTGTTGGGGTTCTGCCCTTCATTGTGGTGATCCATGGATTAAAGATATAATCCATGTTATGTTCAGATCTGGTCTGCTTATTATTGTATTTACTTCAGAAATTCTTGAATATTACTACATATCTACAACCTAGATCTCAGATCTACTCTTTGTATTTCATGTTTTTCTCAAAACCCCAAGGGGAATTTATAAAGGAGCTCTTCTATTGTACTGACCTGATATAGATCTAATATTTTGTACACAAATCTACTTTAGATCTAAAGTGTAATATACATCTGCTGCAACTCTTTAAAATAACACAACCAAGTCTTTTTACAGTCTAATACATTGTTGTAGCACCTCTTTTTGAGGATTTTCTTCATAAAAGTCTTCCATTTTCTCTTGTACATTGTATGGGACACATTATAGATCTGATTTGCTAATGTATAAGTGATTATTGAACCTCCATATTGGCCTCCTACTCTTACTCTGCTGAACTACGTTATTTTCTGAGCAGTATTGTGTTTGTATTGCTGCAGTCCCATTCTTGGGCATTTCCAGCCATACTAGGTGTGGGAGATTTATTTACCTCACCTAGAAGGATTTGTTTTTAATCACCTCTTAGATTTATATGTTAGATTGTTATATCTAAGGAAACCAAGGGCTAATTTTGATTTTTGTAGCATACATTTCTAAAAAATGCATTTTTCAGACATGTATTGCCGACAGTTCCAATCTGGGGATATTACAGTGGTATCAGAGGAATCATCTTGGCACAGGCTGTGCTTTGCTTTCTTAAAAAGCAAATATATCTTCAGAAGAATATGATCCTCTTACTAACAGAGAGAAGAGGTATCTAAAAAGAATACAGAATAAATTTGATTACATAAATGATTATAAAGACAAGGGTAAAGCCCCTGAATCTGGAAGTGATGAAGATGGGAAGGAGTTTGCAAAAACCCTTCTGAAAGCCATGCAAGATCTTGCTAGAGAGATAAAATAGATGAGAATGGATGGAATCAAGGAATATCCTAAGAGATTTCATCTTGGAGAAAGCTCTGGCATGTATCATCACTAGAATGATCAACCAGTGAACCAGCCACAAGCTCCACAACGCTCTACCATGCCTACTTTTTTGGCTATGGAAAATGAAGGGCCTCAAAAGCAAGCATCCCTTGAAGACTACTTTGAATAATATGAGTCTCAGAATTAGAGATTCAAGGATCACTTGAGTTTTCAAGAGTTTTTTCACCTCAAGGATAAAAGAAGACCAAGCCATCAACATAGAGATGGTGGCTTCACTCATAATCATGATCGAGATCACTCTATGGGCAGATTCCTTTTACCCAAATTTTATGGGTCATCCACTTGTTCTGAAAAAGCATAGGTAGAAAAAATGGACATCTAATTTTGGTTAAACAAGGTCCCTGAGATGGAAGCTATCAATATTGCAGCGCTGCACTTTGAAGGTGAAGCACACAACTGGTGGTTCCATGGCTTGTCTACATTGGGCCATGCCAATGTGACTGCTTATTCTGAATTCACTAGAAGACTGGTGGAGAGGTTTGACAGAAAGGATCAAGAAGCACCTTTCATGAGCCTTGCAAAGTTGAAGAAATCAGGTAATACAGAGTCCTATATTTTTGAATTTTTGAGATTATCTGTTATGGTTCCTGACTTGTCTGTAGCAAGAAGGGTGTACATGTTCATCTATGGCTTAGATGAACCTCTGCATGGGTTGGTTAAGTCTACCAAGCCCACTACCTTGCATGATGCCATTGAGAAGGCTAGAGACCTTCAAGATGCCTTTCCAAAAGCAAAGGCAAACTTTCAGAACAAGCCCTCTTTTCCTTCTAAAGGAAAGGAAGAGAAAGTTTCTCCTTCAAAGGAGAGCTCATACAAGAAGCCTCTTGATGATGAAGTCCAGAGAGATCTAAGAAAGAATAATCCATGCTTCAATTTCTAAGAACCATGGGTACCTAAACATAGATGCACTGCTGGTAAAGCACATTGTATAGAGGTCTTCTCAGATCTTAAATAAGATGAATATCATGAACTAAGAAGGGGTTACAACGTTGACAATTTTGAAGGAGATCCAACACCATCAGGAGATGGGAATGGAAAATTTAATCATATTGGAGGAACTCTTGCATCTTTCAGAGGAGTACCTAAGTACTTGACCTTAAGAGTTCAAGCTTCAACCATGAATCATAGGGTTTCTATATTGATTGATAGTGGGGCTACCCACAATTTCATTGATGCCCATCTTGTGCAAAGGAGGACAATACCCATTGATACTTCTGAGGGATTCTCTGTTTTTGTCACAGAAGATAGAAAAATGCCATGCATGAATTATGTCCCATCACTTTCAGTCACCATATGATCCTACACTTTGGTGGATCACTTATTTTTAGTTGACATACCAGACACCAATGTTATTTTGGGTGTTCAATGGTTGATTACATTGGGGAAAGTCACCACTGATTGGGAGGCTTTGCAAATGGAATGGGTGGACAAAAAGAGTGATGCACCTCAAATGATCAAAGGAATGCATACTTACCCCTCACATAACACTTCCACATAGAAAAAAAAGATGGATTTGTGTAATGGAAGAAAGGACCTCATAGTCCCATCTATTATGTCCATGAGATTCTTGCATGGGACACCCTTATCTAGTGGCAAACCACCAGGGAGGCCACCTGATTTAGTCTTGGTGCGAGATATCTCACTACATGATGCTCCAAGATCAGATCCAAGAGGGATGGAAGCATTATAAGACACAACTACAACGCAGGGAGGTTTGGGCAAACACAAGAAGGAGGGATATTTTCTTCTCTCATCGTCTTCACCTACCTTCATTCCTGATTCTGCACTGTTGGAGGAGAATAAAGGAGGGTATGTCCTTCCAAAATGTACCTTTTGCGTAAGGAATGTCAAAGAGGAGATCAACAAAATGACGTACATTCTTGTTGATGCACCATCAGCACTGTCATTGTTGGGGAGTGTAGATCTATACTAGAAATCCCAGTTGTTGGTGGATTATTCCAAAGATCTTCAAACTTGTATGATGCTTGATGACCAGTTGCAGGAAGAGGGCTATCTAGTCCATGAGGTAGTCATCTATCATCATGATAGGGTGTTCTTGCTAAGAGCCTCCAAGCCTCAGGAGGATGCTCTGACACCACAAAAAAGGGGATTCTGTTTAGTACTACCTATCCTACTAGAAGATCTACAACATCATGGGATGCTTTGAATGGGATGGCTTTGGAGAGGATACATGGCATTTTCAAGAATGCAAGAACTATGTGGAGTTGGGGCAGCACATGGGACTCTATGCAGCAATCATTTAAGCCATATCTTCCTTCTTGAAAGGAGAAAGAGCCATGCACAACTCCATGTGTATTAGAGACATTGTTAATGAAGAAGAATGCGATATATAAAGCAAGTTTCATTTTATGATTTACCATATTATTTCACCATGTTATGCAAGCCACAGATCAAGGAGGAGTGATGTATTTTTTAGTCAATGAGTATCCTTTGTAGATGACTAAATGTATATCTAGATTTCTAGAAACAAAAATTCATGAACATTGTGAGTTCTAGAAATCTCACTTCCTTCATTATCCTTAGAGAAATTTTTCCTATTCTACTATTTTTTCATTCCATAGGTCAACTACCGCTAAAACCCCTCATAGGCTTATTCCACTCATCACATCCTATTTTTCCCACCTATAACCTCATCACTCTGTTTTTGCTTTCCATAACTCCATTTTCCACCTAGGGTTTCCTACAAAGCTTAACTCATGCCCATGATCCCCAAGTCCCTCAAGCATTGATGGTCCTAAAATATCTCTATAGACTCTTTTAAGATAAATCAAGTACATTATATTTTGGATCTTCAAATACACCCACTTTTTCAATACTCTATTTTTACACTTGAAGATTCCAAACCAATTTTCGGTCAAAGAGAGGTGAAAGATATTTACTAAGGTCCCGATTAGGGTTTCATGTTTTTTCAAGGTCATCATCTGAAAGAGACTACTGTTGACTTTGAAAAGTCTACTTTGTAAAGTACTTCAAGGATATCTGACACTGCATAGAGGTAATAAAGAGCCAACGGCAAAGAAAAAATTGACACTTTGCCTAACATCTATCCTATCTCCCAAAATTTCCCCAAATTTTGAACCTTGTAACCCCTTCATTCCCCTCCTCTATGAGAAGTCCTAAATCCCTACACCAAACCTAATTTCCTCTTCCAATGTAATGTTACCAAATTTTAGCCTCCAAGCTAAATGAGACAATAAAGTTAACGACGCTCCTACTTGATAGAATAAATGGGTAGAAAACCCATAAGTCTCCTAAGGAGGAATAAAAACACTCCAAGTAATGAAAGGGGACACTCTTTCTAAAACAGCAAACACATCATGTGTCGGAACATTGAGAATATCAAGTTGGTTCAGTCCACTTTGACTAAGTCAACAACGCAGTTGTGGAGGAGGAGGAATCAAAGAAGGAATAAATGCGGTTTTGGACGGTCAAATATTTGGATGGAGATGACCTAATTGAATGGGTCTAAGGGCAGAAAACTCATGTTTATTTAAGGGAGGATGGCAGCATTATTCTTCATGTTTTTAAGATTATTATTTAATACTGCTCGGACTTTTTCCTTCCCTCTTTTATTTGTTCATTAGGTAACAACAATGTTGTTTATGCAGGTGTTCCCGACGGGAATCCCTCTTCCATTGGGAACCTATTGGGAGAGTTTGCATTCATTCTTCCATCGGCTTTTTCAGATAGCTTGACCTACTTCATCGGCACATAGTTTTTGCGAGATGATTTTGCGAGTGTTGCGGGGTGCGGTAGTGGAAGGGATTGTAATCCCTCTTTTTGAGCTAGTTTCTATTTGGAGGAAGGTTTCCTTCACTTGAAGACTTGTTTAGAGATGTCTAGTGATTATTTTGGATCTGTGGCCGTGGGCTCCCCATTTCCCTAACATTCCAGTGATTGTTTAACATGGGGGCTCATGTTATTTGAGGTAGCTTCGGTGCATGGTCTAGTGGCTCCGTTGCGGTGTTTTCTTGTGATTGAAAGGTTCATCCTTTCATGGGAGAAACCCTTGAGGGATATACATCAGATCAGACATCTTTCAGCTTTCTACACTCTTATGCTTCGAGTGTTGCGGGGGTGATTGATAGAGATTTCTAAATATCACATTTTGTATGCGAGTGTTTGACAAGAAACCCTTGTCGGGTTCTCTTGTATTTTATAAGGGAACTAGATCTCGATTATTTAAAGCATTGTTGACTAATATATGAGTAGATGTATTTGCTCACTATTTTACGAGTTAAATCCCTCATAAGGAGCTCTGGCAGTCCTTTTGTGCATTGTTGCGAGTAGCGTTAATGCAGGGCTTTTAGTCATTTTCGGCTACAATAGTGTGGGAGATACTGTTTACCTCACCTAGTTTCATTTATTTTGATCTCCCTCCCAAGGTTAGATTATAGATGGATGTATATAAGGTATCCAAGTGATGAATTTCATTTCTATGGCTTACATTTCTAAAAATGTGTTTTTATGCAATGAATACATTGTTGAAATGATCCCAAAATTGGAATATCTGAAATTATTCCCAGCTTATTGTACTTGTTTTCAGTATTTTGGGATATTACAATGGTATCAAAGCTACAATCTTGGCTAGAATATGGATCTAAAGCCATTATAATTTCAAAGAAGATGGACGAGAAATAAGAAGGCTTCGGTATGTGAAGGGAGAAAGGAAGACAAGCTTACCAAAACTTTATTTGAATACTGTCAAGACTTTCAAAGGAGGTTGAAGAAAATAAGAAAGGAGATGATCTAGAAAAGGAGGTTGGATGCAGAACATGATCTAGATTTTCATATGGTGAGTGTGACATGTAGCTACACACCATGATGCACTGATGCGATCAAGTGCAGTTGAATCTATACGGAGATGGATGAAAGGAGGGAGAATGCCTAAGAGGAGAACTCTTAGTGATTAATTTGTTGCGGAGTATGAATC
The DNA here is from genome assembly GCA_034641835.2 of Pinus albicaulis. Lineage (NCBI taxonomy): Eukaryota > Viridiplantae > Streptophyta > Pinopsida > Pinales > Pinaceae > Pinus > Pinus albicaulis. Next base: position 33,957 of record JAXQQM020084244.1, on the reverse strand, counting down.
TCAAGCCGAGGGTTTAGAGATCATACTAATTTCTAATTTTTGTAAGATCTAGGTGGGGGAGAAAGCAACGGGATGTAGATATGTTCTTCTATCTAATTTTTGAAGCTCACCCACATGTTCGGTGGAGCTTGGGTGAAGGAGCTAGACTCCTATTTTCCCAGGCTATATTTACGAAGATGAGTGCCATCCATTGCTGGCCATTTTGCATTTGGAGGTAAGGCCCATGCATGGTGGATTTTTGAATATTTTTCTTTAAAAAAATGCAAACACTTCCTCTTATGCAAGATTCATAGAAACATTAGTGGAAAGTTTGGTGAAAAAAATTCTAAGACACATGATGAAGGAAAACTTGAGAGAACAAAACCTTTGCATGTGATGGAGGAAACTCCCTGCCAAAAACCATGGGAGAAGTTGACATCTTGCATTACACATTGCGAAGGCAAGACCTCTAGTTCATATTCCTAAACAAGAGGGCACGAGGATCTCTTTTTCTGCAGAGGGATCCAATTGTTGAAGTGTTGCCCACACACATTGATGGAGTTGGGGGTAACAACATTGTCACATCTAGGCACATCCCAGTACACTAATGAGAGGGGGAGGAGCACATGCTCCCACGGGAAGGATTCTTGTATCCTTGAAATAATTTCAGGATATCATACATGGATGTCGAAGCACAATTAGTGGCCGGCATGATTGTGCGGCGACGACGCCCGCTAGAAGGAAGGGTGGGGGAAGAGCGGCCTTCACTTGATGAGGCACACACTTCTATTCAGGAAAACTAATGCAAGGGAGAGGTAGGCGGTTTTGCGGCTGTCGGGGCGAAGACGAGTTTTCCCAATACATATGTGGAGTCTACCCTTAACATTGATGTCTCACTACATGGAGGCATTCCACCTAGGAGGCCACCGGATCTAGCATTGATAAGAAGACATCCCATCTTTGGGTTCACATTCTTGGATCTAGGAGAGGTGGAAAGGTTTGGAGGAGATATTTGGCATGGGGATGTGTCAAAGTAGCGAGGAAATGACAACATGAGGATAGCTTCACATTCTAAGGGATGCGGCGTTGTCTCTTAGGAGGATTGATGTATTGGAGATCTCGGCTCTTGGTAAGTACTCAGGATCTTGGTGCATGCATGATTCTCTAGATGACACCTGGATAGAGATGATGAGTATATGGTGAATGATGTGTCATCTATTCACATAAATCCCTTGGCCAGAGATTCTGAAATACCGAGGAGAAATTGCTACTTGCATCACATGAGAGACTTCCTTTCCATGCACTTTGATGCATATTTACATTTGATGGAGAAGTTCATTTGGAAGGGAATCAACATGACATATTTCAGAATATGGAGAGATGCATAGCGCGGATGATGGTGGTCAGAAGTCCCCATACTTCCTATAGGTAGAAATTCAGAAGATTCGATTGAGCCATTTGACTCAAAGATATCAGAGCACATGATGGAGGAGAGGTATAATTTCATATTTTTGTATTGTACTTCTTTTCCTTGTTTGAAAGCGACATGTAGTGTATCGAGGAGATATATCTCCTCTTGCATATTATATGATGATGTACTTGCTGACTACTTGTAGCATTGATTTTGGCTATCTTTTTGGTGGTTTTTGGGGGAAGCCACATGATTCTTGGTGTGCGGCATTGACACCATATTGTAACTTCATGTTTCCATCTTATACTGAGATGATTGTGGCCAGAAAACAAGTGGTTGGTAAAGCACTTGTTAGTTTCTCATTTTGATGCGAGACAAAGGATGCAACTGCATTTGGTTCCATGCAGTGGAACTATGATTCATCTCTAGTTGTCACACTGGCAACTTGTTCTCATTGATACTTTGCTTCCATATATTGCTGATATGTTTATGTTCATGAGGAAGTTTTTTTTAGAGAGTGAGGCTTGAGATTGAAGATGCCCATTGGGAGCATGATTATCCCCACTTTACATTTTGTACATTTCGGGAGGAACCATGGGCAAACCATGATTGCCACATCACACTTTTTTCCTTCTTGTGGGAGGAACCACTTGAAGAACTTGAGGAGGCACTTCATGGCTGAATTGTTTGATGGGGGAGCTTGGGCCATTCTTGGAGGCCATGTTATTTAAGCCCAAGGATAGAGGGCAGCCCCATGTTTACCATAAATGGAGAGAGAAACCATTTTGATGGCGAATCGAATCTCTCCATGCAGACCCCAACACATTGTACAAAACCGGGGTTGATGATTATTTTGATGAGCTACCTAGGGATGGCTCATTTTATTTGGATGATAGCATGGGGTGAGGGAGGCACTCATTCACCATGTTGTTCATCCTCCCTACTTTTTGGAGGCCATGGGACAACAAGCCGGTTTCTATTCACACTTTCCACCTTTGATTGATGTAGAACATTTCGTTTTGCACACTTGGGGGGAACATTGGATCACATTTTTATTGCAAATTACCTTGATGCTGATGGTGGAGGCTATTGATGGGAGGCCATAAGAGGATGAGGGAGAATTTTTTCTCTCCCTATGCATTTTACGCATTAATTACCGATCGTACGAGTCCATCCCATGATAATTGTTGTTTTTTTACCTTATTTGACTATTTTAATGGCTAGTTGCCATGCCGGGGGTGTGCTCATCATACCCACTGCGATCTGGCCTTGTCACCCACTTTCCCGAGTCCTCATCGCTGATCCCAGTTGCACCCGAGCTTTCTTCGGTGAGATTCCTTCCGTGACTAAAAAATTTTGTGTTGCCATAGCCGACCGTCCCGAGACCTCTTGCACCATCATTGTGCACACATAGTGACTCTCTCTTTTGTATATTCATAGTTTACATACTTACGGCCATCGTTGCACGGTAATTCATGAGGTGCATCGCGATGAAGTGCCCACACTCCAATGCACTATGCTTTCTTTTTCATACATAATATTTGGTAGGTACAATGCTTGTGGTTCGAAATAGAGAGATGTCGTTAAACCACACATCCACAACCCTACTTGCGAACAACTATGTATCGGGCAATCCTTCCTTGCCCGTCTCCAACTCGGGACACATGATCCCGCTCCAAGCTTAACTTTCCTGGCTTGACGATGAATTAAACATTTTATTCCCGAAGCGATTTGCCACCTATAGAATTCCTCCCCCAACACGAGTCACATTTTGTAAGCATTGTAAAACCCCTTTGATCTACAATCATTTTATAGTGGAATCCTAATAGAGGGTGTTTATACTCGTGTATTTCGTAGGTCGGGGGCCCGACGCTCCCCCTCGTTGTGGTGGCATAATTGCATTCCGCACTACGAGATCATTTGATTAGTATATGTGATTGCATGGTCATTGTCCTTAGTGCCAAGCTATGTACTACCTACTTCATGGGTGATTATGGAATTAACCGTATGAACTATCGTCGGCAGGTGGGGGGAAGTGAACATGAGGCATAGTGACCATCCCGATTACGAGTTGTTCGAAGCTCTTTGGGCAGCACACCCTCCCAAGTGTGACGAAATACCATGCTTAAGTAGTGTGCGCATAAGTTCTGATCGAAATGCTTATCTTCAATTGGATTTTCTATAGTAGCCCGGATGTCCCAAGATCTCGCGCGGCGGCTTCGGAGTCATGGGCCTTACCCATGGTCTTTGAGTGTGGTGAGTGTATTAAAAATCTCCTCCTCGCCCTCTGTGTATGATAAGGCTGTTGTTCTTCCGGCGAGCGCATCGAGTTGAGGGTGACGTGCGTACCACCCAAGTTATCCGTGACACGCTTAGGTTCAAAGACACTTAGCCCCTGGATACTTCATGTTTGGCTCGTCATCTCTCCTATTTTTCCCCCTCCTCCCGGAAATTCTCACTCGTAACCTGTGTGGGTGGTACTACCGTATAAGCATTTTGTGGTTTTATTGGTTTCGTATCGGCCGCCTCTTGCCTTGGAGGTCCATCGATTGTGCGTTCCTCCCACTGTCTATATGATCGAGACCTTGTGTGGATCTACATTGAAATATTTTACGGTGGCCTTGTGGGGGCTTGACATCATCCTAAATCGTGTGTTTTTCCATGTGGGGCCTCCTCTTAATGCCTTGGGACTAGATTCACGGGGCACCACGGTAATCAGAGCTTTGGAGAGCTCCCTCGAAAGCACCTCCAATCCTCTCGTTAACCCAAATGTCCCCAAAAATTCATCTTTTTAGGGTTGCCCACTAGCGGGTGTCTTGTCGTAGCTGCATCGAGATAACAAGTAGTGGGAATTGGTCCCCAAGGCATGAAAAAAAAATTGAACCCATTGTTACTGTGGTATGATCGCACCATTGCTCCATCCATGCAAATACGTGTTCGCACGAGTTTCCTAGGCCCTGGAATATCTTGATGCACACATTGCTTGGAGGTTCAAAGCTGCGTAGTACCATCATATCTCGACATTCCTCCCATTCCTGGAATTCCCCCTTATGTGCGTCCCACCAATTCGCGGAGTGTTGTGCACATAGCCTGAGTTAAGAGCACATAGCCTTCGTTCTGCGGGGACCTTAGCTTCGAAGGTTCAAAAAAATTCCTTTATACTATCGGAGCCCCTCAAAGCAAGGTAATTCTCTTACCTCGGAAGATAGATATTGGAAGCCTCCGGTAATTTCTGCAAACAACGTAGCCTGGAGACTTCCCTGCCGGCTCGATTTTTCAATCTTCTAACTCTTCATCGAGTTAGAGATGCATTCGTTGTGCTTCTCCTAGCAAGGCATATCATCGGCCGTGGGGGTTGATCTAGTCTTCGTCCTTCGCGGTTAGCTTATAGATGTGATCCATGCGGTCTTCCTCGCATGCGGCTCGGTGTACCTTTCTCCATGCACGGGGGTCGAGTGGTACGATCACCCAAGTTCCCTCTCTTTCAAACACCATGCTTCGTTTCTCCAAGTTGGTAATTCCACCCATATCAATGGCCCAATCCAATCCCCGAAGCACTAGTTAAGAATCCGCATCTTCTAAAATATGAATGACTTCAAATTCAGCTCGTACCTTATCCCCAACGATAGTCTATGACCATTTTTTTACAATCTCCCCAATGGTATGATCTTTTTGTTGATTATCCACGTGCAACTAGATAGTAGACCATTCCACTTTAGGTTCTCCCATTCGTTTCCAAATCCGTAGGTAGTACATTCTAGCATCGGATCCTTGGTCTAGAGAATTACCTGGTCCATCTCATAATCACCAATATGTGTAGTTAATCGCATTTCGTGCCCGGTGCGCCTCTTACGCTTGTAAATTTTTGTGCACATCCTTAATATTCGTGGGCAGGGATACTTTTTACGTACAGCGCTGTCAAGTAGGGCTTGGAGGTTTTCTACCACTTGTTGGTTGCGTAGCGAGCTTCACGCACGCATGCAAGAACGATTTGAACTCATCCCACGATTCCATTGTTTGGAGTCGATGTCTCGCTTCCGGCCAGTCTTTACGGGCTACGACAAGGTCTCCTTCTCCTCTTAGGGCCCCACACCTTTTGGTGCGGTAAAGCGACTTTTATGGATCAAAGACTCAAATCTCCGCTCTTTCCCTATAGATCCTTCGGTGGCCATGCGGTGTGTGTTATTACATTAATGCTCGGATCCTTCTCACGAGGTTCTCGCCTTCACTCATTTTACATTTTGTGTAGGATCTGCTACTTTTCCTATACTTAGCCATTTGAATCGGGCAATCCTCAATCACATGGTTCAATTGTCTACAATAAGCTGTGAGATGCAGAGTTGGGTTTATGTAGTCCCTTGCAAAGTGACCTATTTCCCCACGATTATAGCGAGTTAACTTTTCTCTACCCTTGCCTATGCTTCCTCCTTTTCCTCCTCCCCTGCCCCTACCTAGGGGCCCTCCTATTCTGCGAGGGATCTAGATGATGAGAGAGTCTAGATTGTACCCTATATATGGGTTTCCCGGTCAATCATCGGATCATATGTTCGACAATTCCGTTCGTCATGTCCTACGGACCTACAAAACCTACACAGCATTGTTGTTTTACTTCGGGGACATATGAGGCAAGGAAGGGGAAGTGGTTGGTATCATGCAACCCCAACAACATGGCAATCATCGCACCATAGTGTTGTCCCACTCGATCTGCGGCTTCCCTATGGTGCGGCGGGCTAGGTCCCCTAGCACGGATGTAATATGCTAACAAGGAATAGTTATCTTTGGTGTGGCCATTCACCCTACATCATATGCACCATCTTTCGGGGCCGGCCTCTGCCCCTCACTTGCTTGTGTAGATTCTGAATCTCCATGTACATTTCTTCTAGCGGCCTTGTATGCTGTTGTACTCCTAATTGGGTATCATCTCTTGGCACAACTTCCAACTTCATGGCAGCCTTGAGGGGGCCTTCTCTTGTGTTTCAATAGCTTGGTGACCCATAGGCACGCGTAGGTGGGGCAACGACATAGCAATGAACCACCCTCGTGATGCGCCTATCATCAAGCTGGAATCCTCCTTTTATGATCACTTTATTTAATCGCGATCGGCTTCCCATATGGACTCGGATGGTCCCTACTTGAAATCCTTCAAGTCATTTACTATACGAGAGTACGACTTAGGTTTCTTGAGCTTGTTGTTTTGACGCGTTCTTAATTTCCTCGATAGTTGCATTTGCATGTTGGTAAATGTATCCCATGTACCCGATCCGAGGGTTCTCCCTTAAAAGAAAGGGATAACTATGCTAGTTTCACTACATCGATTACTACGTTCTGTGAAGTCCATACCGATCTGCGATAAACCAAAAAGCCGATCCATGTCCTCATCGCCCATGCCCTTAAAGGTAGGTAGCTTCATGTGCGTAGCCATATCGTTCTTCGGTGGGGGTGGAGGTGAGTTCTTAGCCCTATGGTGGTTCGACCGTGGCGTCGATGGAGGGCTATGCGTAGCAAATTTCTTACTAGGGCTGCAGAACGGATCGATCCCCCTCTTGGTTAGTTCTGTAGTAGTTATCGTTGTGCGTTGTGCCCTCGCTGCAGTCGAGAGCTCATTCACTCCGTATGGCTGAACAAAGCTGTTTTTTTTTCACAACAAGATCTTAATTAGTAATGCCAAAGTCTTCAAAAACTTACCACGGAACCCCTTGAAGAACCCTATGCTCCGCTTCCAAGTAGGATACAAATTGATCGATCACAAATTCGAGTCACAAATCCTCCTATCACATTGTCCACCTAGTGATCTACGGAAGTGCGATAATGGTGTTGTTGGTTTCTTCCAGCTTGTTGGATACTGCTTTGGGGTCCACTAGGTGACCCGCTCATCTTTACAAAACTTCTAAAATTCGAATAGCCTTGTGAGCCACTCCTGGAGCTCGATCGTAATTGTTACAAATAAGATCTCATAGATCTCCATGAAAATGTACTTATTCTTCCACTATTTGGTGAGTCGAATCCTTACTCCGAGTTTTTATTTTACTTGTGAATTCACGAACTTGTTTTTCAAACCATTCATCGATTTCTTTTCTTTCAAGTTTCCAATACGGCCTTGGCATTACCCGTCTCTCTCGGAATTATCCTGGTCCCGGCAACGAGCCATTTGTTGGCTCAAGGGGTCCTAACCCGGGTTCGAAGGTTAAGGTTTGCCAACAAACCCCTATACTACTAGCCCTTTCGACGGTGACACGCTTGCGCGAGGCCAAAGTCTCACTCGAAGTAGTATGGGAGGGTGTTGGAACCGAGGTTTGCACCTGGGAGAGAGCAGGGTAAGTCAAGCTCGATCCCGTAATTATCGGATCTATATGGTCCTAGGTCGTTTGCGGGAGTTTCAATAAATAACCATACTACAACTATCGAGATCTATTTAATAGGCTCGTATCCACGTGCGTACTATTAGCTATAATCACGAACATTATATTCACGAGCGGATTAACAAATCACGGATGTATTTACCATAAAAATAGATAGTTCACGGGTTACAAACGGATTATATAACTCAAGTCCACATCAACCATAACGAGATAACATCAAATATACATAATAATTTTGCACATCTATATTATTACCCAAAAATCCTCTTACATTCCCGAATTACCACTGCGCACACGGCCCGGCGGGGATCACGCACAGTAGGGACGGAGGATCTCCACACACACACCTAGCGGGGAGTCCTAACCTAAACAACCCTACCATAGATCTAATAGTTCATACTTCGCATCAATCTCTATTAATTTCCTACCTATGACTGCGTTGGCTCGAGGTGTCTGACCCGATTTTTGGAGGTTAGGGTTTGCCAACAAACCCCTATACTAATGGCCCTTTCGGAAGTGACCTACTTGCACGGGTCAAAGTCTCACTCGAAGCGAGTATGGGTGGGTCTTTGGAACTAGGTTTCCACATCCCTAAGAGAGGATAGGTAAGCCAAGCGAGAGCCATGTCCCTCTTTATAATGACTATATCGCCTATCTTAGAACCGAGATCTATAGATCTCCTTTGCATCCATGTGCGCAAGGTCAAATATACTTACTTGTGCTCAAAAAAATCATATACTTCTAAAACGGTAGTGCAACATTACATAAAACATAACGAGAATAGACCGATATGTAGTAGAAACACTTAACACGGTACTTTCACGACTTTGACACAAGTTTACCGGTAACCCGCTCTAATATCTGGTTGAGTCTCTTGATCGTGCCATTGGTATCTGTGATACATGGAGGGCGAGCATCAACCCATGGCTTCAAGCATTTTGTAATGGCATGCTTCATTCGTCGAAGATCCTCAATCATATCTCGAGTGCGTTTCTAGTCTTGAGCATGTCAAACGTTGCGCGGGGGCTAAGGAGGGCAAGGTTGCTTTTCGATGCGATCAAAATCATCTTCCTTCTATCGTAAGTCGCTTGATGTTCTGAAGAACCGAGTTGAACTAGAATGTTGTCCCGAGCTGCATGGACGACTCGAGAAACTAAGTACCTTGAGTAAGTCTGTCACTGTAATGATGTACGTAGCTTCTATTGCCGGCGCGGCACATTGGGCTCGTACCTCACGGAGGTTTGGTAGGATGTAATTGGGCCTATAATGCGGTGATTTTCCGGTCCATTTGGGTCTTGAGGGTACGTATTTTTGGTTCTGGATGCCTTTAGTGCTGCAACCAAGCCTTCTACTATAGCCTGGGAGTGGAGCTATAGCCGGGGAGCACATCTAGGACCTCTGTGCCGAGCTGATGGACCAACTGTTTCGAGCTGCACCGTCTGCGAGATAGCAAGAGATATGTCTACGGTACGTCGTGCGATGATCGGCGTGGCCACATCGAGATGTTGTTGCGAGATCCGGTCGTGATGATGGTTCTCTTGAAGCACGGCGGTGTGGAAACCCTTTGTAACACCTCACGGGGCGGCTTTTCCAAGTCCAATTGTAGTCCCGTATCCCTTTGGAAGGTGGGCACGCGACCGGGACGAGTGCTAGGCAATGAATAAGCACGACTTTCATTTTGCGGTTAGCTCTGGTAATACTAGTAGGGTGCGGCGTATCTTTATTTTTCCGAAGGTCTCGAAGATCAACCCACATGGCGTCGATTACAACCTTTTATTGTGCTTCTATGGCTTCCCACTAATCCTCTGTAGCCGGAGTAAGTGCATTCATGATTTGATCGAGATCACCATCGATTAGCGTGATCGTTGTGTCATATTCTAGGTGTTGGGAATGCTTTTTACCGGGGGCACCTTTACAAGCTCCCATGTCTTAGATTCGTACCCCCGTGGGGATGTAGTATCCTTGTTAGTTAGCCCTTTCATTCACGGGGACTAGTGCAGAGTCGACCATGTCGACTCTTATAGTGATTTGCGGCGATTTGCACAACATCTTTCGTGGCTACTTCCGAGCCCATCCGAGCTGGATCTGACGATCATCCCGGAGTTTGGAAGGGGTGTTAACTCGAGTCATATAGCTTTGATGCCAATCCATGCGGGGTTCAAATTCAATTTTACCTATCGGGAGCCGGAGGGAAATTAGCTGGTCAATCTCGATGTCCCCGGACCCCCTCAACGTAATGTCCGCGAGGCTACGGGCTAGTAAGTGCCAAAGCGTCCACGGGGGTTAGGGGTCTGCCATATTAATGTAAGGAGGGGATCACGAATTTGGAGACTCATAGGCAATGGAAGTGGGTTGATTGGGTATTGTTGGTGTCAGGTGTTTTGTGAGTTTGGTAAATCAAAAAGACAAGGAAACATCGAACCAATCTTTAGAGTTCCGGGATCTAGTCCTCCTGTTCTCGGAGAGGGATCTCTCAAATATTTGTTTGCAAAGGTTTATCTTGTGTGCTTTGAGTATGGATTTTTTAGACTAGTTATTAAGTGCGGATGTTTGTTTGGTTGGATTGAGTTGATACGATGAGAACATGAAAGGTCTAGGAAAGATAGACGAAAGAGGAAATATACTGGTTCGTTGGGCAATGGAGTCAAAAATAAAGTCATGACAAACTCTTGAAGGGATATGGGATATCAAAGGGGAAAAATCTAACTTGGCCACATGATCCTTTTGTTTTTGGAATGAAGTGAACACTAATGATTTGGAAAGAGAAGTTGAATTCTCAACAAAGGGAAACTTGAAAACATAACTTAACAATAAAGAAATATTTGATAGACGGGGCTAACCATAAATTCTACAAACATTCTTTAAGGAAATGATGACATCAAGGCAACTTTTAAAATTAAATATAAGATTCGGGGAACTCCCTATTTCCTCAAAGATTTTTATCTTTTAAAGGACTTTAGAAAACATACAAGATTCATCGATAGTTGCGGTCATAGAAGAGGAAACACCTAAATAACATCTATGCTTACAGCCTATAAAGACCTTCAAAACAAGCGTGTTCAAGCAATGGCAAAGGGCAAGATCAAAACCGACCTCTTTGATTAACTTAAAACGATGGTACTTTAAAAGGGAGACTTCAATAACGGCTTTTTGAGTGATGGCGGATGAGGGGAGAACCATAAATCATCTTTGAAACCAACTATTTGAGCTATTATAGAAATAAACAAGCATGAAGGCTAAAGAGAAAGTTTAAAGCCTCTAAAATACTTCGGTAGAAGAAAACATAAAAGCAGGTGAAGGATGAACAGGATATAAGGTGCTTCCGGGAGTAATTTCTTAGTCTAAAACTTTCAACCTCTTCGTAGTAAGAAATTATGGAACATAATGAAAACGAGGAGAAAACATCAAGCAGGATTCGAATACTTCACCATGGCCAAGCTCATGGATCCAATGATAGAGCCTTCTCGGGAACTGACTATATGACAACATCATCGAGACATCCAAGACTTCAATTTGTTTTTCAACTTCAACGAGACTTGTATATTTATTTCGGGAAGAGTTTCAATGTTACAACTTGTAATCAAACAACAATCAACAATTTCTCATCTTCTATCGAGGTATTTATAGAAGAATAAAGGAGGTGAGACCAAACAAAAAAGATCTCTAAGGACAATTAATAAATATTCGGGACTTCTCGACCTTTGAGGGGCTCGATGGAGAAGTTCTACGAGGGTGGATCAACGCGTATTAACTATTTTTACATTTATGATTTAAGCCCGATGGGAGCTTTATTTGACTTTGAGGCTTTGTGTGCTACGTGGAGTAACTCTGCCAGATATTTTTTCATTTATTCCCTTGCGAAGTAACTCCTGGCGCTCGGAGGCGAATATCTGATTTTTCTTCAATAACTTCGGCCTCTGTTTGAATGGTTTGAGGTAACGAGGTGGCTCTTTTTGGTAGGCGAGGCATTAATTTTCCTTATTTGAAGCGGTGGAAGCCTTTACGTAATCGGTGAAACACTTATGATTTTCTATTGATTGAGTTTAAATCCGAGGGAATTAGGCTTTTTGATTATTGTTTTTAGCCGTAATTCCCCGGTTATCTCTTTTAATCTTCATACGCTATGCTCTGTTTTCAAAATTATACTCTTCGACTATTCTTTTGAATTAAAACAATGTCTTGTCGATGTGCAGGGGGCCACATAGGCCATTTTACGTGTCATCAACGCTCATGAAACATTGATAAATCATTGAATTCAAACGCTGTGAATGGTTCTTTTTAATAGCTCGAGAGGCGCGGGAAATGTCTTTCCCAACCCTCGGCTTTTCTTCATTATATAAAGAAAAACCATTAAAACACACACTGCAAAACACAAAAAAAATTAAGAAATCCTACGTTTTTGGAGCTTAGCTTGCTTAGAAGGGGAGGAAGGAGCGCCACCGTTGGCTGCGGGACACGTGGACGGTCAGTCTGATCGGGGAATCGTAATCGGCGGGGAGGAGAAAAAGGGATGCCATTGAAAAACTCTGATGCGATTGCGTGATCGGGAGGCGCGGGGGAGCTGATTAAGCAATAGCCGTTGATCCAAGAACAAGATCAACGGTGGAGAATCAATCGAGGGAGTCGCAATCGGAAGGGGAAAACAAAACACATGCGATTGAATTATGCAATGTTTGATTATGCGCGAACCGTCGATCTAAAATTCAGATCAACGGTGGGGAATTTAATCGGCGTGTTTTGAAGCGGCGGCGAGATTCGTGATCGGACGGAATAAGGGCTGTTGGATCTCGAAAGGTGGAGAGGAGATCAACGGTGGATAACCAATCGGGGATCGGCAATTGGGTGTAGGAGGAAAAGGGTGCGATTGAAAAACTCCAATGCGATTGTGTGATGATCGTTGATCCACGAACGAGATCAACGGTGGGGAAAATGAATCGGAGGGATGTCAATTGGAAGAAGAAGTGTTAGCGCGACGTTGACGCGCTGGCCGCTTGATCGGCTTTAGATCAATGGCGTGGATTAGTCCGCAATCAATCGAGTGGAAAACCCTTAAATTATATGGAAACTTAACCTTTTGAAATAGAACAAAGTTTTTATGGATCGGGTGCGGAAAAATATATATAAGGCGGGTAGGTGCTCGAATGCAGCCATTGGATATACAGAGCTTCAATGGGCCGAGGGGCCTTCTATATTCAAAAGATCCAATCGCAATCGAGTCACGGAGCTGGTCTTTCCGATCAACCCATTTGAAAAATTACAATGCGATTCAACGCTCGGGGTCTTTAACACTTGGTCTTGGGCATAAGTCATATGAAACGGAGAGGCGGGAGAGTTTTAACACTCAAGACCTAATCGCATCGGAGGATTTTGATGCGGTCTTTTTCATCAACCATTTTGATTTCTCCGATTGTGATTGCGCGATCGGTCTTTTTAATCTAACCATTTTCCATTAACATGTGACTTTAATACATTAGATTAAAAAGTTTGGATAAATGGGATTTTTGTATTTACAAAAGAAAAATAGATCGGGAATGGGTTTTTCAATGGATTTGGGGGTTTCGATAAGGTTAAAGAGTGAGTCTTTAACTTTGGAAGAGTGTTTTTCATAAATGGAAGAAGAGGATTTATGAGAACGGGGGTTTTGATGGAGGAAAAAGGGAGCAAATGGAGGTTTGAGAAGGGGGAAAATGAAGGTCTTCCGGCTGGAGTCTTTCATTTGTAATCGGCCAAAATTTTTCGAGTATAAAATGGAAATAGTAATGAAGATTTTGGATAGAGGCATAAGGCCTTTCAAGAGGCTTCAGAGGCCAACAATTTTTAGTGATAAAATTTTGTTCCTTGGAGAGCTCAAAAAGTCTTAGCTACCTTTTTTGTTCAAAAAAATATTATAGGTGGCTAACGGTGGCTCCACTTAGAGATGCATCTTGAAGAGTATCAAGAACTTTAGACTTTGCCTTCTTTGGGAGAGTGAGTACATACCTAATCCATTGGGATGTTCTCTTACGCTTGATGATCTTGCTTTGCTTCGAAAAATAATATCGGTTATGAAAAAAATAATGGACTTCATCAACACAACTTTCTCACCTACTCAATCCTACTTGATCTAACATTTTTTCTTCATCGAGTGCACTTGGATTGGCAAACTCTCTTACAACATTTTATTCTTTTTTTGAAAACAAAAAAAATAATCTAGTTCTACTTCTTATTTCTTCATGGATCTAGATTAAACAATTGGATCCATATGATTCTCTACCTAATCTACGTCTGTTAGGGATTAAAGCTGTCCAACGAGACTTTCATTCTCTAAATTCTATAACATAAATTTAAAAACGAGTCAAGTCAAGGTTAAGTTGTTTGACTTGCTCGTGATCTATAGCATAAAAACAAGCTTGCACATAGATTATCATTTGCAGAAAAATTTAAATCTAAAAATAGATGGCTTTGTAGGTTTTAACCACGAACGAAATTATCTACACACGAATCTTATAACGAGAAAATAAACGATAGCGAGAGCATAAAACATAAAACGGATAAACACGAGAGATTTTCCCACTGGATCCCCAAATCAGGGACGACTCGGCTTGATTTTCATTATATTCCTTTAGTGTTACAACACACATATATATACATGCCGAAGCATACATAAACCCCAATCCATAAACCCTGGATTAGAACATAACCGTAGTTCCCTTGACCGGATCTACAAAAAATACCGAGGGCCGAAAACCATCGTACCCCCAATACCATGTGAAAAACCATGACAAAACCATGGACATGGACTACCCACCGGAAATTAAGGACCAAAAAATTTTTCGCCGGGGCCTTGCCGACCCCAACGGGGGGGGGGCTATCGCCCCCCTCTTACCCCCGCGTGTGCTTAGTCGTGGAAAGAATATAACACATACCCAACGAGGCTTAAGATTTGAAAACTCAAAGTAATGCATTCTCTTTTTTTTAGCTCTGTTTTAAACTCATTTTGAGTGTCTTTGCTTTTCTTAAGTTTCGAGGTTTTAAAGGCGACTAGAACAGGATCTTTGCATTTCTTTGACTCGAAATTTAACATAGATTTAAGTCATCTCCTTTTGGAAACTTTGGTTCGGATCTTGAGTTCGTTTGAACCCTCAATTTCTAACCTAAACTATCTCCTGATAAACCAAGATTAAATAGTTTGGCAAATCAAATTCACTATCCTATCAGTGAGAAAAAATTTAAAACTAATTAGTCAAGATTAAACGGTTTGACTAACTAGAAGTGTGTTTTTTGAGGAGTGGCATTTGAGCTTGCACACTTTCAGATTTAATTCTCTTTTGGCATGGGGCTTTGCCTTTCTTGTTTTCAATGCTGCTCTCTCTCTCTATTGTTTTTGTATTTCGATTTTTCATAATTTTAAATGCAATGGTTAGACTATGATATTTACAATGGTAAAATGAAAATGTTTTGAAACTTAAGATTCTTGCGAAGTAATGCTTGAGCATCCTCGCCATTGTAGAGGACCTCCATATAGGTCTTCTCCATTCAATGCTTCCCAAGAAAAATGTATTATGACCCCTCTCGGCATGAATAATATAGGGCCCTCTCCACAAGTTTTCAAACTTGCCATGTTTCCCACTTCTCTTCTCTTCTTGAATCCCATTTAAGAACAACACTTCCAACCTAGAAATCGTTTGCCTTAGTCCTCTTATCAAATAGTTTCTTCATGTTCTCTTGGACTAGCTGTGTTTTTTATAAACTTCTTCTGCGATACCGCTGTAAATGGATTGTTTGGTTGATCCTCCTTTGCATATCATTTTCTTCAACTTTTTGCACTTCTTGAAGGAGCTTCATAACTAGAACTCCCAATGAGGTAGGAAAAAAATGGAATCCATGCCATAAACCAACTGATAGGGGGACATATTTATTGATTTCTTTGTAGTTAGTCTATCAGCCCATAAGGCATGAACTGACTTACTATGCCACGATTTTTTATTTTTCTTCCAACTGACTTTTTTAATGATATTGATGAGACTCTTATTGGAGGATTTAGCTAATCCATTTCCTTAGGGATAGTAAGCGGTGGAATGGCCCAAGGTAATATGGTATTTGTGGAAAAAAATCAACCATCTTCTTAGATTTGAAAGCAACGACATTATACCGTTATGATTTTTACGGGACAACCAAATGCTGGATAGGATGTGGGTTTCAAGAAACTTGATAATGGAAAAGTCATTAGCATTCCTGGTAGGTATAGCTTCTATCCATTTAGTGAAGAAGGTCGGTGGCTGTGAGGATCCACTTATGTTGAGCTAGAAGGGATGGATGAATCTCCCCCAATGAAGTCCGGCCCCCATTGTTGGAAAGGTGCCTCAACTACGATATGATGTAAGGGTAAGGGAAGGAGCTTTCTCTTGCCATCAAAGATTTGACACTTATGGCAAGACATGATCAATTTACGAGTGTACCGGAAAAAGGTTAGGCCAATAGTAACTCTGATGCGAGAATTTTGTTCGCCGTGGCCTTCCGGTAGAGGTGTCCTTCACATTCACCATCATGTAGTTCGTGCATGATCTTTCTGCATCATCTTCAAGTAAACATTTAAGCAAAATTCCAACATCATTTTTTCCAATATAACACCCCATCTATAATGAAAAAAACTCAGAGCTTTTTGTTTCAAAAATCTAGCTTTAGTTTTAGACAAAGAAGGAGGGGCGTTTAAATATAAAAGCACATAAACAATGTTAGCATACCAAGGGGAATTTAGAAAGGTTTATTTAACAAAAGGAGCATCGGCCTCTTCTGCTTCTTCCAACACATCCACCATATTCATGTCCAATGCTTGGAAGTTAGATTCAGCCATAAGTTTTGCTAATCCTTGCCCCTTAACTAGTTTGGTGGGCCTAATTTCTAAGTCATATTCAAGAATAGTTCCAATCCATTTTTCCCCCTTTTACCATCGGGGGTCTTGACTTAGAATGTCCTTGACAACGGTATGTGGAACAAAAGCAATTATGTGAGAGTGTAAAATGTAGACCCTAAAGTCCTTTAAAGCTTTGACTAATGCTGAGGCTTGCTTCTTCATGATGTTATAATTGAGAGGAGCATCTCTTAAGGCCCTGCAGAAGAAGGATATTGTTTGTTCTTGCCCTAAATCATTCTTTCGAAGCAAAAGCTGCGGCTATTGTATGTTCGGATGCAAAAATAAAAAATGTAAAAGTCTTTGGTAAAATCGGGACTAATCGAGGGTTCGGTGTTTGGAGTAAGAACTTGTTTGACCGAGTTCAAATGATTGTTAGGTCATTAAAGTCCATTTTACACCCGCGTTTTTCTTCAACATGTTTGTAATTTTTTTTTAATAGCTCGGCAAGGTTGGGAATAAACCTTCTCAAAAAAATTAATCTTTCCAATGAAATATTGCAATTCTTTGAGGGACTTCTAGGATGGCTAATTTGCAATATGCCATCTATCCTTGTAGGGTCCTATTTTGATTCCCTCTTCTGAAATTATATGACCAAAAAGTTTCCCTTCTTGGAGTCAGAAAGGGTCTTCTTGGGATTCGAGTGATAAGCCAAATTTCCTACATTTCTCAAAAACCTTTCTTAGGTGAATCAGATGCTCTTCATCGGTTTTTGAGAAAAGCAGTTAGGTCATCAAGGTAGATAATTATAAAATAGCCAATATCTTCGAGAGAAGGCTATGTCCATGGCCCTTTGGAAGGTGGCCCTTGCATTCATTAATCCGAAAGGAATTTTGACATACATAAAGGTGCCCCAAAGTGTGGTAAAAAGCAGTTTTTAATTTGATCACTTGGGAACACCAACACCGATTGTAACCCAAGAACCCATCTAATAGGGATATTCTTCTTGACCCAACTACCTTTTTGCGAGTATATGGTCCATCTTGGGTAAGGGGTACTTGTCTTTTAAAGAGGCTCGTTTAAATTTACGAAGTCAATACTGAGCCCTAATTTCCCTGTTTTCTTTCTAACGAAACTAAGTTTGATACCCATTACGAAAATCTAATGGGTACTATGATCTGACATTATACATTTTTCTCGATTTCTACCTTAACTAAAGGTAGTAAAAGGGGATTTATTCTCCTTATTTTTTTTCATAAAATGCTTTTGATTTTCCTTGAGGATCTTATGTTTGGATGATCTTTGGTGTCATATGATTTTAAGTCTTTGTATTCCCAAGCAAACACATCTTTAAATTCTTTGAAAAGCTCTATGTATTGCAATTTTATGTGAGTTGGGAGGGTGCGGGATAAGCTTGATCATCTTGGGTTCTGATAGACTACCTATGTTATGTTCTTCTACATTTGTTTCCACAGGGCTCCATTCGTGGTTCTTTAGCCACATCGTTGAGATCAAACGGGTGTTCTAAAGGTGTGAGACCTCTTGGGATTTTATCATTTTTTGCATTGTAAGACTTCCAAGTCTTCTTGGTCTTCATTGTTCATTATCTACTTGCTTCAAAGGGATTCTTGCAATGATTTATATCGAGCGAGGGATATGTTATTTCAACCTCACAGGGATTTGTTCAATATACAAACGAGTTTTCTTTATGGCTAGTTTACGGTGTTGGTATGCTTTGAAATAATTTTTTCTGATTTCAATAAATCCATCTATGTGTTTGTCAGAGTCAAACACTTGCCAGTGATCTTCGTTGTCAGGCATAGAAGGTCTATGTTTTACTTTTATACTGAGTTGTTCATTTATCTCAGGTACTTGGCAATTGCTGGCAGTGAAGGCAAGTTCATTTGCTAGATGATTCAGTGCTCTAGGGATGAAAATGAGTTCATATTTTTCGAAAGTTTTTAATAGGTCAAGGGCAGCATTTCGATATTCCCTAAGCCTTGGATTCTTGGCTGAGTATTCTCCTTTGATTTGTTTGATGATAAGTTCAGAATCCCCTAAAATAGATATCTTTTGGGCTTCTAATTTTTTAAGTAGTTGTAAGCCCAGGAGAAGTGCTTCATACTCAGCAATATTGTTAGTGCATGGGAAGTCTAACTTGTATGAAAAAATCTGATTTGTGTTTTGAATCCAGACACCTGCCCTTGCACTGGTTTTATTACAGGATCCATCGAAATTTATTGTCCAAAATATATTTGACTCATTTTAATTTTCTTGTTGCTGTAGATTGTCAATGTTTTGAAGTTGATTCGAGGTAAGATTGGATTGTTCTGGTGAACTGATTGGGTCTATGTTTTCTTTACTTTGTTGAGTAATTTCATCTTCGTTACACAAGATAAAGGAATCTAAACTTGATTGAATAGAATAGATTGGAGTGTTGTTTGGTTTGTCCATGTTACTCACCATGTACTTCATGTGGGATTCTCTGTATAGTCTTCTGTTTTGGTTAAAAACAAGGATGGTGGCATAAGACATATCCATTTGAAGGCTTCCCTGAAGTTTGGCTCCCCATGATCTTGATAAGAGCATGCCATACTTAGGGGGAATTTCAGCTACAACTATATCCATTACTAGATTCTTGGCGGGGATCTGAGCTAAGTTAACACATAAATCTTTGATTAAACCCAAACATTTGACTCTGCTTGAGTCAAAAGAATACAAATCTTTGTATGGTTTAGTAATTTCTAAGCCTAAGCTTTCCATTACTACCTTGGGCATTAGATTGTGTGAAGCTCTAGAATCTAACATGGCATTGTGTAAAATTTTATCGTGTATGTTCAAACTAACATAGAAGGGAGGGACTGGTCCCTCTTGATATTTTCCTTCAACCTCTGGGCCAAACAATAGCTCAGGTTTGTCATCTGTCAAGTTTAAGGTGTCAGTATCACTTCCTAAGTTTAAATCTTTCAAAACTTGGTTTTTGTACACTTCTTGGGTTACTAGTTCAACTAGGGGGATGGTAATTTTTATCTTAGCAATCTCTCCCTCAAGGCTGAAAGGAATAATTGATTCGTTAATATCTACATCTGTTTTTTCAATTGAATTCTTTTCAGCAGCTTTGATTTGCTGAACCTTGTTTGGACTAGTGATAGGAATAGTTTTATTAGGACCACTAGCTGAAGTGCTAGGGGTACTCTGTTCAACATTTGGCTGGGTTCCCTTGTCTTTGTTTAAATTTGGTTTTTTGGTTGAAATGTTGATTTTCTCTGCTGTCTTTTTGGGTTGGTTTTCTGCGTTTTTCTCGGCAGCAGTGCTAGTATTCTTTTATTTTGAATTCTCTATACTTCCCTTGATCCTAAGATCATACTGTTTATGTACCTCCATGATTGCATTTTCAAAACCTAATCTATAGTCATCAGAATCTTCCCAGGTGTTTTGATTTTTATCATCTGAGAAGAAACCTTGTTCTTCTTCAGTAAGGAAAACATCATCCCCACTGTCTGATCCAATCAAGTTTACATGTGATTCTTCCAATCTTTCCAGCTCCCTGTCTTCCTCATATTGATCTACATAGTTCTGTTGAAAGGGAGGTCTGATTTGTTGGTCACTTTCTTTTTGTTTATCTTGATTGTTATCTCTTTTATAATTCTGATTTCTATTTCTGTTTTGATTGTTCTGAAGTGAAATCTGGTTTTGATTTGCTTGTGCTTTCTTAATTATGCTCATCTCTTTCATCATTTCTTCCAACATTCTCTCCATTTTTGAGCTTGAAGTAGAGGGAGGGGATTCCTCTCTAAAAGATACTTTCTTCTCAGTTTTCATTCTTGCTCTCTTTTCTATTAATTTGACTTCCACAGAAAGAGGACCCCTTTGCATATCTTCAAGAGTTGCAAAATCTCTTTCTCTTAGTGAATAAGTCATATCAGATTCAAATCCTTCAGGAAACTTGTTTAAGGCTGAGCCTTGTGGAGGTTTTAGTTCTGGGGAAAGTGCATTATATACACTGTTAAATCTAGTACAATAGGCTTGTACACTTTCCCCAGGGTTCCTACGGAGGTCGTTGTAATCAGCAAGGACTTGGAGAGGGTTCTTCTTTACTTCCCATTTGTTCAGAAATGTCTGATGGAAGCCTTGGAGATCATTAATAGTACAGGGGGCTAAAAATTTAAACCATTTTCTTACTTCTCCCCCCAAACTTTGAGCAAATAGTCTAAGTTTGACAAAATCATCATCAATTTCATTTCTGTCAAAATAGTCATCCATCTTATCCACATGTTGCGATGCAGTTACATCATTGCTAGCATCATATAATGGAATTTTGGACTGATAGTCCCGTGGAAGGTTGAATAATGGTACAAGAAGGGCTAAGGGAGCATACCATGCTGCCATGATATGTGATGGGGGTGGATTAACAAGCGGTGGATTGACAAGAGGAGGAGTGGGCTGAGGTGAAGTGGTTTGACTAGTGGATGAAGGGTGTAAAGGAGTGGATGGAACAGCAGTAGATTGCTGAGCTGATCTTGGGTGAGAGACACCTAGGTTATGAAGGAAGTGTAAATCAGGAGGTGTTGTTTCTCTACTACCAGGATGTTCACTTGTTTCGGGAGATGAAAGTGAAGACTCAGAATCTAGTTAATCTAAATCACCAAATGACCTAGTCCTAAAGGAATTAACTAAGTCAGCTTGTGATTGTTGTAGAGCTGAAAGATTTTCAGGGACTGAATTAGCTCTTGGGGGTGATCTGAAAATAGTTGAAGATTTAATCTTAGGAGACTTCCTAAGTATACTTTCAGGGTTATCAACTATTTCAGGTGGATCAGGGTCAGGATGGGTCCTAGTGTGGATTTTTCTAGGAGCCACTATGGTGTGTTTTTAGACCCAAACAAGCAGAAATTTTTTAACCAAGTATAACAATATTTGAGAGGTTAACTGATCTGTTTACACAAATTTGAACCCTACAGTCCTCTAACTGGATTTGAATAATATTATAATGATAAGGGTTCTCCCCAGTGGAGTCTTAAGGTCTGTTCAGGATTGTGGAGTCGCCAGGTGGAAATTTTAGAATGTTTTCTAAGAGGTACATTGTCCACCACAGTGTTTGTGAAATATCCTTTTGCAATGAGATTCTGAAACACAACAATAACACGATTGTTGGGAGGCATTCACTGAATATTCTATAAAGAGGACAGAAGGTCCAGGAGCTACTGGCTGTGCCCTTTCAGGACTATGGAGTATAGAGTGGCTTATCAAAGTGATGATATGTAAAAATGGTGTTTTACTACAAAGTGGAAGTTTTAGCTCCCGAGAGTAGGGTTTTATAATTTTCTAATATTTTATTCAGCCAAAATTGGAAATATTTTTTGGGTTTTCCAGTTATTGTTATTTGGTTTTACTCGGTTAAGAGAAGGCGTTCCCTGATGCGATTATGCACTTGCTAAAATTGATGATATTTAAAAAGCGATTTGTCTTGAAGCTAATGTTGGTTCCTTGGTTGATAAGGCTTTAAAGTCTAAGAAGATTCTTAGTTTGTCACTGATTCAATTAAGTCCTATCATGATTACCATTTGTTAGGTAGTGCTTGAAGAAAGTTACTTATGCTATACTAGACCTAAAAAGTTTGAGGAAGGGTTTTCAAACCACTAATTCTCAGTACGTCCCACCATGATCGCCATTATGTTGGTGGCGATGAGGTGGCTAATAATCACTGGATATTCTTGAAAATAAGGGATTTCTAGAGTCCTGAAGGATACTTAGATTGATGCTTACTCAGAAGGGTCCCACCGTGATCGCCATAATGTTGGTGTCCCGTGTTTTGACAGTTTGGAAAATCAAAAGACAAGGCAACATCAGAACCAATATTTAGAGTTCCGGGATCTAGTCCTCCTGTTCTCAGAGAGGGATCTCTCAAATATTTGTTTGCAAAGGTTTATCTTGTGTGCTTTGATGATGGATTTTAGACTAGTTATTAAGTGCAGATGTTTGTTTGGTTGGATTGATTTGATACAGCAGAACATGAAAGGTCTAGGAAAGATAGACAGAAAGAGGAAATATCTGGTTCATTGGGCAATGGAGTCAAAAATAAGGTCATGAAAAATTCTTCAAGGGATATGGGATATCAAAGGGAAAATCTAACTTGGCTACATGATCCTTTCGTTTTTGGAATGAGATGGACATTAATGATTTGGAAAGAGAAGTTTAATTCTCAACAAAGGAAATTAGAAACATAACTTAACGATAAAAGAGATATTTGATGACAGAAAACCATAAATTCTACAAACATTCTTTGAAAAGCAAATGTCTTCAAAGCAACAACTTTTAAATGAAAACCTAAGATTCGGGGAACACCCTATTTCCTCAAAGATTTTATTTTAAAGTACTTAGAAAACATAAAATATTCACTAATAATTGCAGTCATAGAAGAGGGAACACCTAAATAACATATATGCTTACAACTATAAAGACCTTCAAAACAACTGTTAAGGCAATGGCAAAGGGAAAGATCAAAACCGACCTCTTTGATTAACTTAAAACAATGATACTTCAAAGGGAGACTTCAATAACAACTTTCAAGTGATAGCAGGCAAGCAGGGAGAACAATAAATCATGCTGAAACCAACTATTTGAGCTATTAAGAAAATAAACAAGTATGAAGACTAAAGAGGAAGTTTAAAGCCTCTAAAATACTTCAGCGGAAGAAAACATAAAACAGTGAAGGATGAGCAGGTCTAAGGTGCTTCCAGGAGTCATTTCTTAGCCGAAAAATTTCAACCTACTGTAGTAAGAAATTATGAAACATAATGAAAATAGGGGAAAAACATCAAAAAGTTCAGAATACTTTACCAACAACCAAGCTCATGGATCCAATGATAGAGCCTTCTCAGGAAAAAGCATGCAACAACATCATCAAGACATCCAAGACTTCAATTTGTTTTCAGCAATGGGTTGTATGCTATTAGAGGAGAGAGTTTCCCGGTGTACAGCTTTAAAATCAAACAATAACCTTAATTATATGCCCTGTGCTGTGGTATATGCACTGTAGAGAAGGATGGAGTGAGATCTGGGAAATATCTCAATTACAATCAATACGTTAAATGGCTCCTCTAGGCCTCGCGAGGGAATAAATGAGAGATTTTCTAAACCATATCTCTGTAAATGTTCTACATAATGATTTCAAGCTTGGTAGGAGTTTTGTTGACCTTTGAGGTACTGAGTGGCGTCGAAGTAACTCTGTAGATATTATTTGCATTGAAGTTTCTGGCAGAAATAACTCTTCGGCTGTGTTGTGAGGCAGATATTTGATCCCGAGCAATAAATTCTGTTCATGATTGAATACTTTGAGGCACAGGTGGCGCTTTAGTTGCTGGAAGAAATCAATTTGCCTCCGTTTGTGGCGGTGGATAATTTCCTGTCGGTGAAACCCTTTGGATCTGTTTTGAAATCTGCTTTAACCCGAGGATTAGGTTTATAATGATCTTTTTAGGCCATAATCCTCGTAAACAGTCCATTAATCCTTTGCTCTGATAATTTTCTGGTCTTCAGCACTGATACTCTTTCTCTGCGCGTAATCCATGTTTTCTTGTTGTTGCGCAGGGTTGCACAGGGTCTGCAATGCATCAATGGTCTATGAAACATCGACGAAACATGCATTTTATCCCTGTTGATGATTTTCGTGGATGAATCGAAGATGGGAGGGTCGTCACCCTCCTTCCCTTAATCTTCTTTGGAAACCATGAACAAATGATTTAATCCCTGCAAAATACAAACGAAACGTTTATAAAATCGAAGCATTTATCGGTTAACTGCTGCAGAGGCATATGGAGGGAGCGTCGCTGTCGGATGGCATCATCCAGCGGTCAGGATTGATCAGAGTGGAATAGTATGCGGGAAGAGGATAAATTTAAAAAGCGTCAATCCTACGCATGATCAGCAGTCGAAGGGCGAGTTTGAAAGTCAAGCGGAGGAATCGTTGACTTGTGCCTCCAGATCAGCGATGAAATATCTCCTCGACGATCTGAAGTGGATCAATGACAAATCATTCTTTATGAAACGCTAGGTTGCTCGCGGCGATTTGGTTAAACATCGGACCCTTTCTAGTCAACAACGCGGCAGATTGATGAATGGGCCGGATCGGGTGACGAGAGATCGATTTCGCTGCATGCCCTGGCCCAAACGTTAATGCGCGGGGACGGTGGTTTCGGAAAAGGTATGGGAGACGCGTGGCGGCAAGCGTATGGAATCGCTGCCGATGGAAGAAAACTGCTTTTGGCCCAAAGGCGGTGCAGAATATACCACGTGGTTTTGGGAAACAACGCACGGATGGCGAGGACCACATGGTAAGTCGCGCTTCGCACCGTCCGATCTGCGGAGCAAATCGACGGTCGAGATTGCCCCATAATTCATATGGGCGGAAAACTTTGGAAATGAATTTAAAACCCAAAAATACGAATTTTTCAAAGGTTTTTATGTTTTGGGTGGAGAAAATTAAATTGAAAGGATAAGCGCCCGACGGTCTTGGCGCCTGGTCCTGGCGCTCGAGTTTATGGACGGAGAAGGGTAAAAGGCTTAGCCCGAGGGGGCTTAAGCCCAATACATAAAAATATGCATTTTTCATGATTTTTTAATGGTTTTTGATGAACATAGAGGGTTCTGATAAGGCT
The DNA here is from genome assembly GCA_034641835.2 of Pinus albicaulis. NCBI lineage: Eukaryota > Viridiplantae > Streptophyta > Pinopsida > Pinales > Pinaceae > Pinus > Pinus albicaulis. The sequence goes on along the minus strand of JAXQQM020084244.1, from coordinate 8,721 downwards.
AAGAAGGGGTCTTAGACCTTATGAAATAGTTTTGTTGAGGGAAAACAGAAGGATCTTAGAATTGTGGGGAGGGCGGATTTTATGAAATGGGGGAATAAGGGAATAGAGCAGGAGGTTGATTTGGGAAGGAGGAAAAGGAAAAAAAATGAGGTTGCAGTTAGCTAGCGGATTTTAAGTTCTGAAGGGAAACAGTAGTGAATATTATCCAAGGATAGGATATTTATCAAAAGTCTTCAAGTAACAACAATTTTAGTCATGAAATTGTTTCTTGAAGGCTATCCAACATTATTTGCTTTAAAATAAAGTACCAAACTGTGCAAATTTTATGGGTGGCTAACGGTGTCTGCCAGGGATAATGCCTTTTTGAAGAGCATGCAAGGCTGAGACTTGTATTCTGCGGAGGGTGATCGGTTGCCTCATCCATTGAAGCTCCACTGCTTCTTCTTGAATGATCTTCTTTTTGAAACAGAATGTAATCACAAGCAATAAGACCTTTATCAATATACTTTTCTACCCTACTGCAACCCTACGCGATCCATGGCTCTTCAGCCAGTGCATGCAGTTGTGAAACTCCTCTCTTCTTATAAGAATTTTATTCTTTTGAAAGCATAACTAATCTAATTCTATTCCTTATTTCTCCTGTGCACTCGATTAAACGATTCAGTTAGATTACCTCCCCTAATCTCTTATCTGTTGTTTGATGGGATTGGTATTTCTCTCTGGCATTCTCAGTGTCACCTCACCTCACCTATTTAAAAACAGTCAAGTCAAGTTTAAGCTGTTTGACTTGCTGTGATCTATGGCATAAAAACAAGCTGCACATAGATTATTATTTGCGGAAAAAATAAAAACAAAAATGGAAGGCTTGAGATATGAAAATTTCTCATCATGGCCTTCCCCTTTCTTCACAGCTCTGTTTTTGCTTTGCTTTTGAGCTGTCTTTTCTTTTCTTCTAGTTCAAGTTTTAAGTTGATTGGAACCAGATCTTTACATTTATATTCATCCAGGTATTGATTTAGAACTAGATGATCCAAGCATCTCTCATGCTTGCTTCCCTTTTGAGAATAGGAAGTGCATGGACCTTCCTCTTCTTCTCTTTGCTTCTCCTCCTTGGGGAGGTTCTTCTTTGTTTTGAAAATAGATGAGATCAAGCTCATATTCTGCATCATCATATTCTTCCTCTTTCTTGGGCTTGAAGGCCATAGGCTGAGCCAAGAAAGAAGGTCTTTCATTTGTCTTATAATGTGTCCCTTTTCATAAATATCTGGTCTATTCCTGAGATAGACTATGGGGGAATTTCTAGATATGTCACCTCTAAAGAGAGGGTGAGGAGATACGGAGAGCTACCCTAGCCCTTACGGACTACGTCTATAGCTGTGTGAGATTTATTATTAGGAAAAGCTACTCTATTGAGAATATCAAGATAGAAATTTGCAACAATAAAAGCAAATACACCATTTGAAAAATTAAGGTTATTGGAACAGCAGGAGTTAGCAAGGTGGCAAAATTCCAACTGCAGAGGTAACATCATACCACTTTGTGATTCAAGGATCTAGCCCTCCTGAATCTAGAGAGGGATCTCTCTATAAATGAGTGAAAATATGTGATCTTCAAAGGCTGAAATTGTGATATTAGGCTAGTTATGAAGAGCATGGTTATGATTTGTTTGTTTTTGGTTGGGAAAAGACATCATGAAGATGAAAGGCAATTCAAAATAAAGGGTGAAGATGTCTGCAAATGAAGGAATGATTCAGCTGACAGAAAAGGGCAAAGACAGTTTAACCCATTGGGCTATGGAGTCATAGGAGGATTTAATTGGACAACAAGATTTCAAGAAGGACCCATGGGGCAAGTTGCTTATATCAAAGGATCTTTAAAGTGATTTTATGGAATGAAACAGATAATAAGTGAAAGACCAAACAAAAGGAAGGACAAAGCACAGTCTAAGATCAAGTAAGTACTTTTAAACTAGCTTGATTTAAACATGTACTTAAGGGGAAACATAAAAGTATTTCTGTTGATCAGGTAAGTGCTTTTAAACTAACCTGCATTGAAGTACTTTCAATCAGAAACATTTAAAAAATAGCTCGGACTGCTTAAGATCAGGTAAGTGCTTTTAAACTAGCCTGCTTTCAACATATTCGATAAGGAAACACAAATGATAATCACCAAGAGCAATCTAGATCAGGGAAGTACTTTTAAACTAACCTACATTAATATACTCTAAGGAAAACACAGGGAAGGCTCGTTCTAAAGAGCAATCTAGATCAGGGAAGTACTTTTAAACTAACCTGCATTAATATACTCTTCAAATAGAACATTAAAATGAAGAAAACATAGAAGTAAAGGTTCCAATAAGAGTAGGGTACCGTGGAGAGTACATCCTAACTCTATGTTTGCTGCTCTTTATCAGAGAAAGTGAATAGAGTGAAAACATTAAACGAAATAAAAATTAACAGTAAGGAGCACATCACCATTGAAATAATTGAGGATTCCATGGATCAGCATCTTTTATTGATGTTCAAACCAGTTACAATCATCACACCCGGTGGGTTTCTACAGCTTCGAAATTCTCATATCAGCTTGTGTATCTTTCAGTTACAAGACAAGGCATCAGTAGCTTCAGAATAACTATTACATGCACTCAGATGTCCAGAGACCAACATTTTCTCATCCTCTATAGCAATATTTATAGAAAAATGAGGAGGTGGGAGGATTTCCCAGGGGTCAAGTATTATCAATTATGCAATTAATGCAATTCCCGGCCTTTGGGAACCAGGGAAGGCATAAGGTGGGAATATAATCATTTATAACTCTACTTCATAACTCTGTTTGTGTCATTTGAGGCCAAATGATTGAAAATACCTGCTTCTCTACTATTCTTCAACTTCCAGAATGGTTTTTCCGACAATTAGAGATAAGATTCTTTGATTTGCATTAATTGTTCGGTGATCTTTAATTTCTGCGAGGCTGCTGGTGTCCTTTGGAGCTATGGAGGGTTCAATTAGCCTCTTTTTATGGTGGTGGAGGCTTTCTCAGCTTGACATATGTCTTCGTCGTTCCCAAAACACCTTTAATTAACTTGAAATCTGTGTTTTGGGTCTTCAATCTTCGGTTCTGATAACTTTTGTCTTCGGCCCTGATACTCTTTAACAAATGATGAATTGTGCTTGTCTTCTGGTGCGTAGGGCAGTAGCGGGGTCGAATGGCATCAATGGGTCATGAATTCACTAATAAAATGTAAATCTAACACCCTTCAAATGATTCTTTATGAACTCAGAAGATAGAGGATTGTCACCCTCGGCCTTTGTGGTTTCTTCAAAATGGCGGAAAAATCATTCGAAAACCTGCAAAATACAAAAAATTTGTTATAAAATCCTGCGGGAATTGGGTTAACTACTTCAGAGGCATAGGAAGAGATTAGGACCATTGGACGGCATCATCCAATGGTGGAGATTAACCGAGAAGAGTTTTAAATGACGCGGGAGGAAGAATTAAACAGAATCGTCGATCATGCGATGAGCAACGGTGGGGATCAGTTTTAAAAACCCTTTGGTAGAGGCAGAGGGCGATGAAATAATGTGGGGGTGATCTGGGAACGTTCGATCTGGACACGTGGACAATCCAGATCTAATCGGAAGATCGCAATTGGCCGGGAGAAAACAAAGGGTGCGATGGAAAATGCCGATGCGATTGCGCGATCGGGGAGGTTAGTGCGATCAAGCGATGACCATTGGATCAACGGGGAAACAGACAGACAAGATTGAATTGGAGGGATGAGTGATCGGGGGTCAGAATACAGGACTTATGATTGCGATCGGAGGTTGGTGCTTGATTGAGCGCTGACCATTGGATCAGCAGGGAAACGGACGGACGGGATTGAATCGGGGAAATCACAATCGGGGGGCACGGAAGAGGGGATGCGATTGAAACTTTGCGATTGAGTGTTGGCCATTCGATCATATTAAAATCAACGGCTGATATCCTTTCAACTCTGCGCCGGCGAAAAACCTTTCTACTTTATGAAAAATCCACAAAATTTAATAAAACCAAGGTTTTTAAAGGATCGGGGCGGAACATAGATAATATGAAATGGCTGGTGCCTGATTGCGGGGCCACTGGATGTATGAAGTACCATGGGCCCGGGGCTTTATATAACAAGGGCCAATCGCAATCGGAACATTGGGGCCCGGTCTTTCAATCAACTCATTTGTAACTTCTCCGATGCGATTGCGCATCAGTCTTTTTGATCTAACCATTTGTAATATTACAGCACATGACTTGGGTTTTTTAATTAAAACTTTGGAAAAATGGGTTTCATGATTTTACAAAGAGAAATGTCAAGCGGATAGGGATATTTCAATGGTTTAGCGCTCGATTGCAGGCCCACGGGTTACATGAAATAACGATATCATTGGAGGTTATGACTGTGATGCTTAATCGCATCGGAACTTTTTTGTCAACACAATGAAAATAGACTTGCGCACTTTGGATCCTTGCGATGCAATAAGCGCCTTAACCTTTTAGCATGTGGTTCCAGCCCCAAAGCGTATGGTGGGGAAGTGGTTGAGACTTGGCCCTAAGGGGCTTAAACCCTTAATACAGAAATGGGTTTTTTCATGTTTTTTGATGGTTTTCAAAGGGTTTCGACAGAGTTTTCAAAGGATTTTAAGCTCGGAAAAGGAAAATTTTATGAAGGAAAGATGAGGAAAATGGAAAAGAGAGGCCAATGATGGAAAAAACGAAGGTTAGTCTCTGAGAGGAGGAAGAGGAGAGAAGGGGGATACTACAGCAGTATTTCTCATGAAACTTTTAGCAGAATTTGTGAGTTTCTAATGGAACAGAAATGAAGATTTCAGACACGCACATGAGGCCTTGCACAGGCTTCAAGAGATAACATTTTGATCATGTATATATATTTGTTTCTTGAAGGTGATATTTTGGCCACCTTTTGGCGGGCTCAAATTTTATAGGTGACCAACGGGTGCAGTGTGTCTGCAGCCTTCTTGAAGGCATCAAGAACTTCAGACCTGCATTCTGGGAGGCTGATCAGTTGCCTCATCCATTAAGTTCTCTGGGATGCTGATCTGTGCCTAATCCATTGGGTTGCCCTTCCTTGCTGGGATGATCTTTCTGAAAACATATTAGCAGTATTGAAAAAACAATGGATCTTCATCAACACAAATTTTCTACCTACCCAGTCCTACTGATCTAACATTTTTTCTTCATTTAGAGTGCACTTGGATTGGAAAACTCTTTACAACATTTATTTCTTTTGAAAACAGGAAAACTAATCTAATTCTACTCCTTATTTCTCCATGGACTCAAATTAAATAGTCGATTCCATATGATTCTCTACCTAATCTACTATCTGTTGGGATTACACTGTCCAACAGATCTCATTCTCTAAATTATAAAACAGAAATTTAAAAAACAGTCAAGTCAAGATTAAACAGTTTGACTTGCTGTGATCTATGGCATGGAAAACAAGCTGCACATAGATAAAATTTGCATAAAACTGAAACAAAACTTTGAAGGCTTGAAATCTGAAATTTTGAAGCATCCTTCTTCTTGTTTGTGACTCAAGTTTTGAGCTTGTTAGAGCCACTTGCTTTCCTTCATTTCAGCTCTGGTTTGACTTTGTTTGAGCTGTTCTTTCTTTCTTTTTGGTTCAGATTTTGAGCTAATTAGAACCAGATTTACATCTTTATGACTCAGAAAAATAAAACAGATTTGAGTCATCTCTTGCTTGGAAACTTTAGGTTCAGGTTTTGGTCTTGTTTGAACCTTTCATTTCTATCCTAATCTATCTACTGATAAGCCAAGATTAAACAGTTTGGAAAATCGGATTCACTATCCTATCAGCAGAAAATTTAAAGCTAATTATTCAAGATTAAACATTTTGACTAACTAGAAGTATGTTTTTCAGGAGTGGCATTTGAGCTTGCACACTTTCAGAGTTATTTCTCTTTTTTTGGCATGGGGCTTTGCCTTTCTTGTTTTTATTTCTGCCCTCTTTTATTTCTTTTCTTTGTTTTTGTATTTTTGATTTTTCTTCAAAGCAGAAAATAACAACTAACTACATGCTCAGAACTAAGCTTTATTGACATTCCTATCTAACCTATTCTAAACATGGAGCATTTACATATTCATATGATACAAAAGTGCCAATGCAGCTAGCTGAGTAATGTCAAGGAGAAGAAGAAACTCTGGCTGCTTTTCAGAGGTATCCATAGAACATATTGAAGATTAACCTTCCATATCAAGGCTATCATAGAAGGTGACAACTTTTCATGCCTCTGGCTCTTGTAAAGGGTCACTGTTTGATAATTTGAGCCAGTTGGGATTTCCACACACTCTTCCATAGGATCAATAAGGAAAAGATGAAGATTCTCTTCTTTATGGTCCTCCACGTCTGGTAGATTGTCTGCTTCCAAGACTTCAGCTTTGAGGAGCATATCTTCAGAAATTTTCTTGAAAGCTTCGTCATCCTTAACCTGCACAATAGAAAATTGTGAAATATTTTCTTTCTCTAAACACATGCTTGCTTCTAATATACATTCAGGTTCTTTGGATGACATTCTAACATTAATGAAGGGAGAAGTCTCTTCTTGGGAAGATGGTATATCCACAGCAGGATAGTCTGGTATTTGTTTCTCTCCCTCTTCTTTATCATCATCTGAACTGGAAGACCCATCATAGTTGGCAGTGTTGTCCTCTTGTAGCCCTGGTATGCTTGGATTCAGTGGGCTGAACTCTGTGAAGAGGTTATTATATTCTTGAGTGGGGGTGTTTTCAATGGTTTCCTCTTGCTCGAAAATTTCTTCGTTACTCTTCTCTTCATCTTCGGAGTTGAAAGGCTGCTGATTCCCAATAAAGTGAAAGCTTTTTATGATGGATCGAAAAGAGTGATTTCTGCTTTCAAGTTGACGATGGTGAAACTCATAACACCAATCGAACGCAGGCTGCCTTGCGTGATTAATTTCTATTTGAAACTCATCATCATCATCAGACTGGTCGAAATTCGGAAAATCATCATAATAGACAATTTCATCAGTCGAACATATTGGGTTATCAGCTGGTCCTTCCTTATTGTGATCTACAAAAGAACTTTCTAAATCTGTACAACAAAGTTCTCTATGTGAATGGGCAAGAGTGCTTGTTTTGCAAAAAGTTTCAGAGACTGATTGTTTATTAATAGTCTGATCTATCTGTTTTTCTGCCAAAGGGGAAGATATTTCTATGTTCCTTTGAGCAGGAGTACTGCAATTCTCTGTCTCTTGCGAAGACTGATTTTGAGGCTGGATGTCTTCTTGAGCCTCTTCTAGCGGAACTTCACTTGTGTCACTAAAATTTTTCGCATTTAGGTCATGGAGTTCTCTTATCAGCATCGTACAAGACATAGGCAGGCACTCAAGTTTTTCTTGACAACCTTCTTCGTCGCTTTCTTTGTAAGTTTGCTCATCATCTTTTATAAAGTGTTGATCATAATACATGCCTTGGTCAGGATCTTGGTCTTGAGGTGATTGGGATTGCGTTTGATCAAGGGAAAGCCTAGCTGGATCTAGATCATCAACATTCATATTAGCCATCAACCTATCCATTCTTTTCCCAAGCATGTACATCATTTTTTCCATCATGATTGGAAAATTTTCTTGATTATTTTCTTCATTTTCATCATACATGTCTTGTAGTGGCATAGGTTTTTTTTGCTTAAGGAAAAGCCTTTGTTCTTCTTGATAACCAACATTCATATTAACCATCAACCTATCCACTCTTTTTCCAAGCATGTACATTAATTTTTCCATCATGAGCATATGTTTGTCTTCTGGATCTATATCTAAATCCATGTTTGTAAATAAGAAAAAAGAGGTCACTGTGTCTGGTCAATTAGTTCAGGGTCTTCTACCAGTGGAGTCATTTGGTATTTTGGGAAATTCAGAGTGTGGAGTCGCTAAGTGGAAAATTTTTAGCTCCTAAGGAGGTAAAATGTTTTATGGTTCCACCACCATATGATTCTTGTAGAGCTGCAAGATTTTCAGGAAGAGAATTAGCTCTCAAGGGTGATCTGAAAACAGTTGATAATTTTGTGTTAGGAGACTTCCTAAGGATAACTTTCTACGTTATCAACTATTTCAGGTGAATCAGGGTCAGGATAGGCTCTAGTATAAATCTTTCTAGGAGCCACTATGCTGTGTTTTTAGACCCAAATAAACAAGAAAATTTCAACCAGATATGACAATCTTTAAGAGGTTAATTAATCTGTTTACGCAAATTTAATCCTACAGTCCTCTAACTGAGTTTGAAGGATAATATAGTGATGAGGGTTCTTCCCAGTGGAGTCTTAAGGTCTGTTGAGGATTGTGGAGTCTCCAAGTGGAAGTTTTTAGCTCCTTTTCAGAGGTAAAAGGTTTTATGGTCCACTACCATGTTTATTAGATACCAATCTGAAATATTTTTGGGTTTTCTGAGTTATTGTGGTTGTATGGAAAACTAAAGAGTTTATAAAAGCTGGCCAAGCAACTATGAACTCAAAAAGTTCCCCAGTGGAGTCGCCATTATGTTAGGTGACTCAACTGGCTAACACATCAAATATTCTTAAATTAAGGGATTTCTGGTATCTTATGATTGCCTTCTAAACTAAGAAATACTCAGAAGTTCCCCAGTGGAGTCGCCATTATGTTAGAACCCTGTAATTAGCAAGATTGGCAAAGTCCAACT